>CAEGAE010008175.1:0-115185 GCA_903067095.1 Girardinus metallicus | reverse complement strand
GGAAGTGAGAGAGTAAATAAAGTCCCGGCCGGAACACGGTGCTAAATAATAACATAATATAACGAGGCTTCGAGGCGGATCAGGTTTCCTCCAGGAGTTTTAATAATGGAGTCACTAGCGGAATCGTTTCAGCTCTAATTGTTTTGATAACTTTTCTTCCACCGCGTTGGAAGTTTGGATGCTCAGTTTGCTTATGCCTTGGGTCGGCCCTGAACCAGGCTCACCACCAGAATCGCCTCATGGATTGGTCTTTACTGGATACTATTCTGACCCACTTCTGGATTGGTTCTGGTCGGAACCAGGCTCTGGAACAGTGACTGGTTCTGACCCATTCAGTCCATGCCTGCACCTATACAGCGGTGTTGGCCCGGTCCGATCTTGTTTTATGTGTCCAGTTCTTCTGGTTACGTGCATGTGACTATTTCTTTCGAAACCGGCCCTGTTCTGATCCGCTGCCCCGCCTCTCCAGGATCCGTCAGAATGCAGAGCACCGCCAACTACCTGTGGCTGATCTCCGACCTCCTGGGTCAGGGCGCCACGGCCAACGTCTACCGAGGACGACACAAGGTATGGCCGGTCGTGGGTCAACACCGGTTCTGATGCAGCAGAACCCAGTCAGGCGGTTACAGCGGTGTCTCTATGCAGAAAACGGGCGACTTGTATGCTGTCAAGGTGTTCAACAACCTGAGCTTCCTGCGGCCGCTCGACGTCCAGATGAGAGAGTTTGAGGTTCTGAAGAAGCTGAACCACAAGAACATCGTGAAGCTGTTCGCCGTGGAGGAAGAGGTGAGTCCGTTTCTGATGAGGGCTGAGGTCCAGATGTAGAAATGTTTCTGACCCGGTTCTGGTGACAGACCAACACACGGCACAAGGTCCTGGTGATGGAGTACTGCCCCTGCGGCAGCCTTTACACCGTCCTGGAGGAGTCCACCAACGCCTACGGCCTCCCCGAGGACGAGTTCCTCATCGTCCTGCACGACGTCGGTAAGCCCAGGACCCGGACCGGGACCACCGGGTACCGCCTCACCTGACCCGGTCTGCTGTGTCCCCCAGTGGCAGGCATGAACCACCTGAGGGAGTACGGCATCGTTCACCGCGACATCAAGCCAGGGAACATCATGAGGGTGATCGGAGAGGACGGGCGCTCCGTTTACAAGCTGACGGACTTCGGTGCCGCCCGCGAGCTGGAAGACGACGAGCAGTTCCAGTCTCTGTACGGCACCGAAGAGTACCTGGTGAGACACACACCTGGGGAAAGAACTGTGTGTCGCTGCCTGTAGCTAACATGTCGCAGTGAGTAGCTAATCTGTAGCTAACCTGGTTGGGTGTCTGCAGCACCCGGACATGTACGAGCGCGCCGTCCTACGGAAGGACCACCAGAAGAAGTACGGCGCCACGGTGGACCTGTGGAGCATCGGCGTGACGTTCTACCACGCTGCCACTGGCAGCCTCCCATTCCGACCGTTCGAAGGACCACGCAGGAACAAGGAAGTGATGTAAGACCAGGTTTCCACAGCAACCAATCCCAGCAGGTCACAGGTCAGCTGATCCCGCCCTCTCCTTCTCAGGTATAAGATCATCACAGAGAAACCGTCAGGAACCATCTCTGGCCACCAGAAGAGCGAGAACGGGAAGATCGAGTGGAGCACCGAGATGCCGGTGTCCTGCAGCCTGTCCAAGTATGGGTCACTCAGATTATTGATCCGGCTCAGATTATTGATCCGGATCAGGTTATTGATCCGGCTCAGATTATTGATCCGGATCAGATTATTGATCCAGATCAGATTACCAAACACAGCTGGAACAGCTGCAGAAGTCTGTGTGATTTAGTTAAAGTTCTGTGTCCATAGAACAAGGATCAGCTGATCCAAAGATGGGTTGTAAAGACTAAGCTCACAGGTAGCTGCTAGTTGGTGCTGCCCCCTGCAGGCAGTTGCTGGTAGGTGCAGGTCCGTGCTGCCCCCAGTAGATCAGGCTGACCCTGTTCTCGCCTTCAGGGGCCTCCAGAGCCTGCTGACCCCGGTTCTGGCCAACATACTGGAGGCGGATCAGGAGAAGTGTTGGGGTTTCGATCAGTTCTTCGCTGAGACCAACGACATCCTGCACCGCGCCGTGGTCTACGTCTTCAGCCTGCAGCAGGCCACGCTGCACCACGTCTACATCCACGAGTACAACACGTGAGTCCAGCTACGGTTCTGGTCCGGGATCCAGGCTCCGCTCCTGCTCCGCGGCCCTGATCATTCCTCCCACCTCCACAGGGCGGCGCTGTTCCAGGACCTGCTGTGCCGCAGGACCAGCATCCCACTGCACAACCAGGAGCTTCTGTACGAGGGCCGGCGCCTCGTCCTGGACCCCAACCGCCAGGCCAAGACGTTCCCCAAGACCTCCAGGGACAACCCGATCATGGTGGTGAGCCGCGAGGTCGTCGCCACCGTCGGCCTCATTTTCGAAGACCGTAAGACCTTTTCCTGACCTGCGTCTGACCTTCACGCTGACCTTCACGCTGACCTTCACGCTTCATCAGCAGTTTTGTCTCCACAGCGAGTCCACCAAAGGTCCAGCCACGCTACGACCTGGACCTGGATGCCAGCTATGCTAAGGTACGGCTAGCTACATTAAGGTACGGCTGGCTACGCTAAGGTACGGCTGGCTACGCTAAGGTACAGCTGGCTACGCTAACGTACGGCTATAATAAATTCTGGGACAACCGGCCCTTTAAGAACATTCTGACCGCTCTGACCCAAAAGGAAATGGTTCACTCACATTGACTCACCTTTGACCCCTCTAACTCCTGCTGTGTTCCTGCAGACTTTTGCTGGAGATGTGGGCCATCTGTGGAAAACCTCCGAGTCTCTGCTGGTTTATCAGGAGCTGGTGAGGAAGGGAGTCAGAGGACTGATGTGAGTGTGACTCCTACGGTGGCCCGGAAGGCCCACGCTGCAGCGGGTTGTCAAACTTGCGTTCTGTAACGTGTTGATCCTCACAGAGAGCTGATGAAGGAAGACTACAATGAAATTCTGCACAAGAAGTCTGAGGTTTTCCGCCTGTGCAGCATCTGCACGCAGCAGCTGGAGAAGGCAGAGCACCTGTGAGTCTGACCCGCGGGAACCAGAACCAGAACTGGCAGGTCCAGCTCTGTGACTAACTGGAGGCATGTTCTGCTGCAGGTTGGAGGTTCTGATGCAGGCCAACCTGCTGAGCTCGGAGTACGAAGACATCGCAGACATGCACAAGAAGGCCCTCAGGGTGAGTCCTCTGGCTTCCAAGCTAAATATTTCACCTATAAATATGTAGATCAACTACGGAACCTGGTGAAGCCGTCAGTGGTTTCCATCAGCAGTTCATGCTTTGGATCCTTAAGGGAAAAATCTGATTCAAATGTGTGAATTAGTTTTGCTCTGAATGTTCTGGACTGAACTCGGATATTATTTTGTGAATTTGTCACAGTGGTTTATAAACTAGTCATTTATTTCATATGTATGGGCAGTTTGCACCATTTCTAGTGAAAAAAGTGTCAAATAAAATGTGAAGTAACTCAAAGTGCAGTTTGGAGTTTGTCCTGAACTGTTTTATTAGTGAAAAACTGAAAAATATCGACAATATCTCTCAGACTTGAACACACAGTTCTGCTTCCCAGAGGGAAATCTCTGGGTTCTGATTGGTCGGGCTGCGGCTGCTGGTCCGTTCAGGTGGTTCTGTGGAGGCTGTCGGGGTTTCTGGTTCTGGTTCTGATTGGGAATGTCTCTGCAGATCTCGAGTTCTCTGGATCCCATCGAGAGAACAACGCAGGACATCAAGAGCAAGATCCTGCCTGGAGGGGTTCTGACCGACAGCTGGACCCAGCAGGTCGGGACGCACCCCGAGGACAGGAAGTAAGGCTGCAGGGGGCGGGGCTGGCGGGGCGGGGCGGGGTTAGAGGGTCAGGGGGGCTGGAGGGTTTTTAATGACGCCGTTGTGTTTCTGTCTGCAGTGTGGAGAAAATCAAGGTCCTGCTGGATGCCATCACTGCCATCTACCAGCAATTCAAGAAGGACAAAGCAGAACGACGTAAGACCCAGCAGGACGGGACGACCTGGAGGTCACCGGCTGACCTCAGAGGTCACCGGCTGACCCCTGACCTCCTCTGTGTTTTCAGGTCTTCCTTACAATGAGGAGCAGATCCACAAGTTTGATAAGTAAGTAATGAAACATGAAGGAACCAGGAAACATCTCTGGTTCTGTTCTGACCCGGCCCGAATCGGCCCGGTTCTACAGAACAACCAGAGAAATCTGCCAGAGCATTAAATATTCATTTGACCTGTATCTACTCTGACGAGTGGTCTGGTTCTGGTTCTGACCCGGTTCCTCCAACAGGCAGAAGTTGGTGATCCATGCAGGAAAAGCTCGCTCTCTGTTCACCGACGAGTGCGCCATGAAGTACCGACTCTTCATATCCAAGAGCGAGGAGTGGATGAGGTACGGGCCAGTCCCCTGGTCCCGGGTCCGGTCCAGTGACCCGGTTCCGGTCCAGTGACCCTGTACTCCCTCTGCCTGCAGGAAGGTCCACCATGTTCGGAAGCAGCTGCTCAGTTTGTCCGGTCAGCTGATCGGCGTGGAGAAGGAGGTGACCGTGGTGCTGGACCGGGCCGTCAAGGTGAACCCCGACCCGGAACCGTCCCGCCTCCTCGTCCTCTGGTTGCCATGGTAACCTGAGGCCGAGGCGCCTCCTCGCCCTGTGGTTGCCATGGTAACCAGCTGAGCCTGTGTCGGTTGCAGCTGCAGGAACAGCTTCCCCAGAAGGTTCTGGTTCCGAACGTGATGAAGGCCCAGCCGTACCTCAGCCCCAACACGCTGGTGGAGATGACGCTGGGGTAAGCCAATCGGACCGCCGACCTGCTCCAGAACCGGGTCGGTCCGGTAACCTGCTGCTGCTCTTCTTCCTCAGGATGAAGAAGCTGAAGGAGGAGATGGAGGGAGTCGTCAAGGAGCTGGCGGAGAACAACCACTTCCTGGAGAGGTCCGCTTCCCCACCGTTACTGGTTCTGTTTGGATCAGGACCCTGTGCTCAGGTTCTGAGTCGGTTCTGATCCGTGTGTGGGCCGGGTTAACCTGAGTTCTGGTCCTCCTGCAGGTTTGGGACTCTGACCCTGGACGGAGGTCTGAGAGGCTGACCCGGTCCGCGGCGCCGTGTACATACGCTCTGTAAATACTGTCGGACTCTGACGGGTCCCCGGACCCGACCTGCTGGGGAACCATGCATCAGAACCGCTCTGTTGGACCCAGAACCTTCCATCGCGTTAATGACTCCTTTTGTCCAATACACAGAGCCGGGCCAGAACTTCCAGCAGAACCTCCTGTTGCACACCGAGGGCCGGACCTTTAGCTGAATGCCTGTTCAAAAATAAGACAGAACAACGTTTGAGTCGTGGTTTTTCCTTTACTGTCAGACGCATCACATGGCAGCATTATGCTGCCGTAAGCTGATGGGATCCTGCAGCTCGGATTGGCTTTACTCATCTAGTTTTTATTATTTCTATTTTAGTTTTAATGTTCTAAGTATGTTGTGACAGCAGACCCCAAACCTGCTAAATACAGACTCAGAAACAGCAGCAGCTGGTTCAGGTGTAATAAAACTCCAGCTGAAAGTTGACATGTTTGCATATCCTCTGATGATCAGCATGTTCTGTACATTCATGAAGTTAAAAAGCAATAATTTGGGTATTTAGCCTGACGAGACAAAAATAAACATTTAGATCATTATTCATTTACAAATGTCACTGTTTCAAGCTAAATATAGAAATTGGAGCTAAATGTTTAGATACCTACTAGTTATAATATTTAGCTCTGAGTATTTAACACCGTTAGCTGACAGCTGGGTAAATATATATTTAGCTTAGCGCTAGCTCAAGATCTAGTTTACAAACTTCGCTAGTTCAGAACTAAATATTTAGCTAATATGCTAATTTCCTTTTCAATAAGCCGAAGTGGACTATCAAAATAAAAGTTGGACATTGAGTGCTTCAATATAAACTGCTGGTGAGATAGAAATGCTGATGCGTCGCTGTTGCCTTTGAAACGACTCAACCGTTCAGGGAAGACATCAGCTCTGCAGCAACACGCTGAGCTTTTACAGGCCTGGATCAGATCTGCTCGGGTTTATCTCATTTTTCCGGATCTAACTCCGACTGTTTCCCAGACTCTCAGGTTCTAAACAGTAAACCCAGATTACATAACGGTTCTGTTAAAGACAAAAGCACTTATTGACCCAAATAATTCAGCTGAACAAATCGCCAAGAACGTTCTGGATCAAATCAAATTTTATCTGTGCAGCTCACTTCAGCAGCGTTTCCAAGAGCTTCACATCATAGAAACACAAAAACACAGAGCTATGCAACATAGAATAAACTATCCAAACATGACATCAAGTCAGTGACGTCATTAAATTCATAATTACGTTTCAGATAAACTCCAACCAGCTGCTTTTAGTCCAGATTTAAAGGCTCTCAGGGTTTCAGCTGTTTTCAGGTTTCTGGAAGTTTGTTCCAGATTTGTGGTGCGTAGAAGCTGAATGCTGCTTCTCCTCGTTTGGTTCTGGTTCTGGTTCAGAGCAGAACCAGAACCAGAACCAGAACCTGAGGGGTCTGAAGGTCGATGCAGCAGCAGAACTTTAATGTTTTGTGTTTCTGATCCGTTCAGTGATTTATAAACTAACATCAGGATTTAAAGTCTGTTCTCTGAGCTCTAGATCTGTAGCTCTAGATCTATAGCTCTAGATCCATAACCCTAGATCTGTAGCTCTAGATCTATAGCTCTAGATCCATAACCCTAGATCTGTAGCTCTAGATCTATAGCCCTACCTCGTTCCAGGGAGCCGGTGGAGGGACTTTAAAACTGGGGTTATGTGCTCCATCTTCCTGGTTCTAGTCAGAACTCCAGCAGCAGCAGCAGCAGGTTCTGGATCAGCTGCAGCTGTTTGAAACCCCCCACACTTCAAATCAGGATGTTTGGGAAGTAATTTGGATCATTTTGGTGAAAGTGTGCAGCTTTAATTGTTCAGAAAAGCTTTAGAATAAACCCAGTTCAATGTCCACTCAGCTTTCTTTGCTTTAATGAACGTTTGGTTCTAAACCGGTTCTGTTTTTATCAGTAATCCTCGTTACTTTCCTGGTTCCGCTTAATACAGAAATAAAGTGAAAGCGGACCCAGGACCTGAGTGAAATTGGCCCCCCACCTTCTTCAAATCAGACAAAATTGTTGTCAAACATTTTGCTGCGTTTGTGCAGCAAAATGTTTATATTTTATATATATTAATGAAAGTTTAAAGGTCAACCAACCCCTCCCCCCCTTCTTTTTATAAACACGAAATGACCTTTAAAATTTTATTAATATCTTCAAAGCCATAGCAGCACAAACTGGGCGCCAGGTTCTGTTTTTCCAGAACTTTGTGTCCCGGGCCAGATTTTGACCAGGTTCTGATCCAGTTTTGACCTGGTTTTGACTCTTTTAGAACCCTCTAACAAAGACCAGTATGTGGTTCCGAGTCAGAAGCAGCCTCCTGCAACATTCGGCTCTGGATGGCTGAAGGCAGGACAACAGCGCCCCCTGAAGGACTGGCTGTTCTCTGCGACTGAAGGTGTCTCTGGCGTCCAGCAGGGGGCGCCGAGGTGCCGCCAGCCTGTCGGGATGAATTCCTGCTTTGATGATGATAAATGGGTTAATTCACACATTCACGTGTTTCTGTTTCTTCTTCACTCTGATTGGTCCTCTCGGTGCCGCTCGGCTCACAGGTCCAATCGGTTCTGATCACCAGTTCCATGTAGTTTGTACTCTGCCTGCTCTGAAACATGTTTCTGGAAGATGAACCAGATTTGATTCTTCCTCCTGTCAGAACGTTCTGGAGGTTTTAGTTCCTTTTTCTCATCCTGGTTCTGATCTGTTCGTTCAGGGAGCCTTTGTTTTGGTCCTCTCCACTCCGCTGCTGGTTTCCCATGGCAACCGGCCTGTGCTGCGGTCGTCATGGCAACAAGCTGAGCCCGCAGCCAATCAGAGCAGGCGGTCGTCTCGTTTTATAGAGCCACAAAGAGGCTGCAGGTCCAGGCAGCCCAACGTTAAACCGCAGCGCTATTAGTGTGAACAGCGCCCTCTATGGCAGCGGCTGCATCATGCTGTGGGCTGAACCGGATCTGAACCTGTTCATGAAGTTCTGCTTCAGTCTGAAGAATTTCACCGAGATCCAGCCGGAGGTCCGTGTCACTTCCTGCCTGTTACCATGGTAACTGCTGCTGCAGAACAGGTCAGGTTCCAGTTTCTAGGTGAGGTCAACCAATCAGAGCCCAGAAAAGATAAAGCTGAGGCCACGCCTCTTCATCACCAGGAGTGACGCATCTGTCTTCACAGCATCTTTAATCCTGATGAAGATGAAGATGATGAAGCTCTTCCTCTCCTGCTGGGCCCCTCTGACGCCTCCGTTCCGGTTCTCGGTTTCATCTCCATGAACCGGCCAGGATCTAAGGTTCGGAACAGCTCCCCCTGCTGGCCTGGATCCCTCATGAAGGAGGAGTTCCAGGTTCTTCGCTGTGATTGGTCCGTTTAGCTCACCTGGTTCACTCAGGTAAGAAGCATCAGTTTCTTCTGCTTGGGTTCTGGTTCTGGTTGTGTCCTGTGCTCTAGGATTGGGCTCGGAACCAGAACCTCCATCTTGAGATTATTTCTCTTTATCTTCAGATTATTGCTGACCGAA
Source organism: Girardinus metallicus (assembly GCA_903067095.1). Classification (NCBI taxonomy): domain Eukaryota; kingdom Metazoa; phylum Chordata; class Actinopteri; order Cyprinodontiformes; family Poeciliidae; genus Girardinus; species Girardinus metallicus. The sequence goes on along the minus strand of CAEGAE010008175.1, from coordinate 106,466 downwards.
TCTTCGGACTTTCTTACAGAACCTTGGATGTTGTTTTATGTGTTATAGAACTATGAACACGAACTCATTCGGTTCTAACTGGGAACCATTTCACATTTCAAATGTATTTTTAAAGGGACAGTGCTCCATAATAAACACAATTTAAGTTAACCTGAGCTAGCTAAAGTAAGCTAGTTTGTGATTATAGTCCATTTAGCAGTTGTTCTATAAAAATGAACAAAATTAAAATAGCTAACAATTACATGACAAGAAATCATGTTTCCTAGAGAAAGAAAAGCAGAACCATTTCTGGGTCGGAGATGTTCTTCAAGCTGGTTCCTTAACGGTGTGTCATCTTTTGATACTTTTGTCTTTTTCATGACTCATGAAATCTGATTAATAAATGAACTGAACATTTTTATTATCCTTTATTCTTGTTTTTTCCTTGGGGCCCCTTGTTTTCCCGCCCTGGGCCCCAGAAAGCGTTCGGCCCGCCCTGCTGCGCCTCCTCTTCATCATCAGCTTCATCCTGAAGATGGACAGCCATGATGTCTGCCGCCTCCTCTTCCTCCTGCTGGTGAAAATCCCGGGATGAAGCTCCTCTTCCTCCCGCTGGTCCGGATTCTGTAGCGGATTCGGAACCCGCCGGACCGCTGGTTCGGTTCCGTCTAGCAGCAGCAGATGTTCGGCCGCCTCGCTGACGCTGCGACACGGTTTGTTTACGTGTGAAGAGGATGAAGATCCGGAGATCCAGGAGGAAGAACGACGACAGGAAGCTCCAGTGATGCCGAACATGTAAGTTTGGGTTCGGTTCGGTTTTAATGGTTTGGGTTTAGAAACGTGCGGTTGTGACGGCGGCGCCAGTATTTTTCCATGAGCTTCAGGTTGGACGTGAAGGCGATGATGAAGATGGAGGCTGAGTTTAAGGAGGAAGGTCTGCTGGTTCCGCTCATGATGGATCCAGATTCTGGAGCGTCTGGGTCTCAATCAGAACCGGATCTGAATATTAACTGGACCAAACAATCTCATTTCTGTTCTGATCTCAATTTATGACTTCATTTTCTTCTTTTTAAAGAGTTTAAAACATATTTTTATGAGTCTGAATTGTTTTCCTTTCATTTGGGAGAAAATCAATGAGGATTATTGATTTGTGTTTTGCTGCTGTGATCAGAACTCTGTCATTCTGCTCTGAATCGATTCTGATTCGATCGGTTTGTGTATTTTATTTGTGGTTGTGCGTTTTTCCTCCGGATCTCAGGCAGGTCCAGGATTTCTTCAGCCAGAAAATCTTAACTACGATTTAATTCAGGAGCTTTAAGCTCCGTCCAGAAAAGTGTTTCCTGACAAGAAGATGGTCCAGATCAGCGTTTGGATCTCCGGTTCCGACCCGTTTGGCTTGCTCTAGCAGGTTGCTAAGAGTAAATCCAGCCGTGCCAACAGGTCTGCGTCTGTAAACACAGTTTTCTCTCATGGGTCCCTCCCAGCGCTAATGGGTTCCCCCAGAGGAGCCGCGGGTCCCTGCAGAGTCCTAACTGGTCCCAGTGAGGGACTGGAAATCAGGAGCGATGAAATCTGTGGCTGGGGGTTTATGAGGAGGAGGTGTTTCAGGTTGGCACCAACACTACTAACCAGTGACCTGATTAACTCAAAACCAACTGATAGAGGAACACATCCTGCTCCAGCCTGCTTATGGATCAGTCAAGTAAAACCAACATGGCCGCTCATTTTCTTTAATCTTCCTAACGTATCCACCCAGTTAAAACACCGATCCGTCAACAAATCCAACCAATCTACCCAAAAGGATAAAAAACCATCAACCAAACCATTCAGCAGTCGGTAAGTCAACCTAACTACCAACTGATCCCCAATCTACTCTCGGTCTGTTCACCGACCAACGCGGAAACCTTTCTAACCCCGCAAATTACAAGCCAGTCTTATTTACCAACTCAACTGGCCAAGGAACTAAACTACTAACTAGGGTTACATTAAGATATTTTGACCAACCAACCAGAGATGACCAGTCAACCAAGTAGCTAACTCCTTGGGCATCATTACCAACCAACCACTCTCTGATCTAGTAATTGGATCAACATCTAGCATTACAGGTTTCAGGTTCACTGCTGTTTTTAACCTACGAACCATCAACTCAACAGCCAATCAACAAATCTAGCAACAGGCTGATAAACCACCCTGTAGACCAGAGTTCAGTTTGTTGGTTCGATTATTCACACCTTCCCAACTGAACTGGACTTTCTAGCAAATGGACTGTAAAAAGTCCAGGGTGAACTAAGGTTTCATGTTGGTGAACCCTTAGTTCACCAACATGGTTAATACACACAGCAAAAGCACCACTGGCTACCACAAGCTAGATAACGGTTGAACCACCTGCCATCCCTCTGGACTGTGGGAGTGGGCTTTTCCAGGGAGACGAAACTCACCCAACAACTTCCTCTTTTACCTAGCAACCCGTTACCCTTGCCAACATCTAACCACTGGCCAGCCTGTTAACTTGTTTAGTTACTGACTGATCATCCAATCTAGAGCCAACGCTGAGTTTTACTAACTGCTCATGTTTAGGTTCTTGGCTACCTCCGATGGTACCGGACCTGCTTTATAAATAAATTCCAGAAGGTTGTTCTCTCAGCTCTGTCTGTCTAGTGACTGTCTGTTTCTGTCTCCACAGCTCATCTGTGACGCTGCGATATAGAAATGGTGTATGCTCAGTCCACAAACAGAGTTGGTGTGAATCCCTCCTTCTACTCCCCGTTCTTCAAGAATCAGATGTCATTTAACTTCTCCAAGAAAGAGAACTTCACTGTGCTGGCTGCCTTGCCCACCACTGCGCTCTACAGCCTTGAGGGCTCGACCCCCAGGCAGCCCAACGCCACAGCCGCCTCCGGCGACCTGTCCTCAGAGGAGGTCGCTATCCTGGGCCTGGTGTTCTGCTTCCTCTGGCTGGTCTCCATCCTGGGAAATGCCCTCGTTTGCCTGGTCATCCACAGGAGCCGGCGGACTCAGTCCACTACCAACTACTTTGTGGTGTCCATGGCATGTGCAGACCTGCTCATGAGCCTAGGCTGGGCTCCGTTTGTCCTTCTGCAGGTGGCTGCAGGACAATGGCCACTGAGCGCTGCTGCCTGCAAGGTTGTTCGTTACCTGCAGCACCTGTGCCCCGGCGTTCAGGTTTATGTCCTGCTGTCCATCTCTGTGGACCGCTTCTACACCATTGTCTATCCGCTCAGCTTCAAGGTGTCCAGAGAAAAGGCCAAGAAGATGATTCTAGCCTCATGGTTGTTTGATGTAGCCTTTATCGCCCCCTGTTTCTTCTTTTATGGCTCTGCAGACAGTCATTGTGACTTTTTCCTCCCAAGCAGCTGGGGCAGTATCACCTACGCTGCATTTCACCTTCTGGTTGGCTTTCTGGTCCCAGTTGGACTCATCATTTTCTTCTACCAGCGGGTGGTTCGCTACATCTGGAGGATCGGCGCTGACGGCCATACGGTGCGTCGGACCATGAACATCGTCCCGCGGACTAAAGTTAAGACCATCAAGATGTTCCTCATGCTGAACTCGGTTTTCTTCCTCACCTGGACGCCCTTCTACGTGGCCCAGCTGTGGCACCCTGAGGAGGCCAACACGCCCAGCAGGCAGGAGCTGCTGTTCTTCACAACCATCGCTTGGGTCTGCTTCAGCTCCACGGCCTCCAAACCCACCCTGTACTCCGTCTACAATGCCAACTTCAGGCGCGGCATGCGAGAGACCTTCTGTATGTCATCCATGAAGTGCTACCGCAGCAACGCTTACACCATCACTGCCAGCTCCCGGATGGCCAAGAAGAACTACGTTGGGGTGGTGGAAATCCCGGTCCAAGCTAAGACCATCACCAAGGACTCGGCGTACGATGCGTTTGACCGGGAGGTGAAGGAGAAGAAGGTAGCCTGGCCCACCAACACTAACCCACCCAACACTTTCGTTTGAGCGACTGAGCCGACGCCATGGTTACAGGACGCCGTTTGTCAAGTTACACAGCAAAAAATTACCAGCAATAATTTGGTTTATTTAATAATATATAATTTGTCATAGAGGACAAAATGTGCAAGCTAAATTTTTTGCTTGCTATCCAAATACTTGCTAGTTAAATATTTCGGTTTTAACTGAATATATCTAATAAAATTACTATCCAATGTTTAGTTATATTTAATTTGAAATAAATATTTGATTTGGAGGTAATATCCAGATTAAATGTTTATTTTGCTAACTAAATATTGAGTTACAAGCTAAACACCCACATTTGTTCTCTAAATACTTCATTTGAAAACTAAATATTTAGCTTGTAAACTAAATACTTCATTCAACATTGAAGTTGGAAACCTGACATTTATAAATACATGAACAACTTGAAGATATGGCTTTGAAAAACAAACGGCCATATTTTTTTCTTTGAGGCTAAATAAACCAAATTATTTGTGTGACCGAACCCCAGATTGTTGGTTTAAAGGGCTTCTTTCTGATTGGACCGCGCTCCTGGCAGCCATGTTTTCTGTGTGACGTCTCATGTCGCTTCATGAGCGCAGCCAATGAACATCAACAGCTACTTGTGTGATTTGTGAGCTAGAAGCTAAAGTTAGTAAAGACTGACGTAGCGCTGACGTCATGTGTTGCTTCAAGAGACGCTAGCAGAACCGTGAAGCTGGTTCCGATTACCTTATCAACTGGACCGAATCTGAAGAGGTAACTGGACGTTGTGTGGCCGGTAGGTGGCGCTGTAGGCTGTCTTTAGCTGTTACCACTCAGAACCGGAACCGGTATCACCGGGAACCCGGTTCTGGTAAATGATGTAAAAATGAAATAAAGGAAGCCGAGAATTTTCATCAGAATCATGGTTCTGGTTTATTTGCTTTGACAAACTGAAGTTCTGTAAAAGCTACAAAGGTTCTGCAGAACTCAAAGTGCTTCTGCTACAATAAAGAAAGTGCACAACATTCAGGAAGGATTACATGGACCAGAACCAGAACAGACAATTTGGGATTCCTCTGGAAACGGGTTCTGGATCTGCTGATTTAGACACCTGAAAACGAAGCAAAAAACGGATCCAAGACTGGATCAGTCAGATCCAGAACCAACTGGTTCAGAACCGGCCGATTCAGAAAAGAAACGTTTAGCGAGACAATCAAACTTTAACGTCTTTTTCTCAGGAGCTGAAAGCCGAGCGGAAGCAGCCAGGTAACCGCTCCGCTCCGAGTGGGAGGCTGGAAGCGGGAAGAAGACAAGATGGCCGACCTCAGCAACGTGAGGAGAGATCAGAGCAGATGGAGCGGACCTCGGTGTCCGGGTTTTATCCGGGCGGTCTCCGGGTTGTTTGGGGTCATTGAGTCCGTAGCTTACGCGGCGGCTCAGCTCTGGGCGGCGGCGGCTCAGCTCTGGGCGGCGGCGGCCGTTCAGCTCTGGGCGGCGGCGGCCGCTCAGCTCTGGGCGGCGGCGGCGCTGCTGTTCTTGCTGTTCTTGGCCGCCTTGGTGCCGGCGCTGCTCTGAGGAATCTTCTGCTCGTCTCCGGTCAGCAGAGCTTTGATCTCCGACGGGATCTTGCCCTGATCCATGGCCGAGCACCACTGCTTGTACTGCAGGGAGAGAGGCAGGTGAGACCGAGCCGCACCAGAACCACAGCAACATGGTTCTGGTAACGAACTGGTTCTGATTAAATGAGTCCAATTCACTGGGAAGCTTTGTGTTTTAGGTGATGGATGGACGGACGGACCCAGATTTAATCAGAACCAGTCAGAACCTAGTGTCTTGGTTCTGATCGGCCCAGTTTAAGTGAGTAGAACCTGAACAGGAAGCAGCGGCTCTCAAGCGAAGCTCTTCCGGTTCTGACCCTAGCAGAACCGGAAGTGTCCCGCAGCAGCTCACCATCTCCAGCTCCTCCCGCAGCGCGCAGATGGCCCTCTCCTTACTGGAAACCAGTTCCTCCAGGTACTGGTAGCGCAGCTTCTTCCGGGCCCGGCACTCCCTGGCGCTTTGCCGGCTCCGCTCCAGCTTGGCCTTCAGGTCGATCTTAGCCGGCTTCCGGCCGCGTTTCCCGGGCTTCTTCACTTTCCCAGCCACCATCTGGGGACAGAGGACGGAACCAGAGGACGGGTTCAGGAATGGGTCTGTAGTTCTGGAGCTTAATCCAGTATAAGATACAGAACCAGAACTTTAATGGCTTTCTCCTGTTGGACCTTTGTATTTGCTTTACTTCCGGTTCTTATTTTGATTTCAGAATAAAACCTGACTCATGTTACAGAACAGTAGGAAAGTATCCAGGTGCTTTGCGGTCCAAAAGAACTTTGTCTCAGAACAGCTGACCAAGAGAAAACAAAACCTGCTCATAGTTCAGAACCGACTCCAGAAGAACCAAACAGAACCAACCTGATTCACCTGAGCATGCGCACACCCCTGATTACCTTCTAATGGACCTTCAGAACCTTCCAGAACCAGCAGCCCAGCCTCTGTCAGTACCGAAGCGGGGAAACCACTAGCTTTGTTCACATTACAGGAAATCGATTCTGATCCAGCAGAACCGATTTGGAGACAGAATCCTGACCAATCAGAACCGAACCTCTGTACTTTAACCGGGTTCGGTGGGCTAATCCAGTTGATTTTGGACGAGCCCGGTTCGGCAGAGTGACTCATTACCTTGTTATCTTCCATTTCGATCCAAAGCGAAACAAAGACCCGGGATCGGAATCCGAACCGAGCCCGAGCAGCAGAACAGCAGCCGGTTCAGGAATTGCTTTTAGTGTCGAACCCAACTGATCCAGCTAAAGATGGAAGATGGTTCCGTTTGATCCAGATCAGGGAAGTTTCTGATTTGTTTACATCTTCGCTTCCTGTCGTTCTTCTTCTCCTTCTTCTCCTTCTTCTTCTTCTTCTTCTTGTTCTTGTTCTTCTTGTTCTTCTGTGGATCGCTCGCTGCAGCCAGTAGCGCATCGCCCCCTGCCGGACGCAGAGGGCATATCACCAAACTAAGGTTAGAAAAGAACAGAATGATTCTGCACGGTTGTGTAACATTCATATTTATGCTCATTTTATTCCTTATTTCTTTAATTGTATATTTTTCCGTTTGAAGACCTGAACAACGTTTTCCTGAAGGAATTCTGCATGTTAGAAATGAACGGGTGATAATCAGGTTAAATTCTGCTTTTAGTTTTCCCAGAATCTTGTCAGAACCAGGGAGATGTTCTGACTAATGGACCTCCTCAGCTGACTCCTCTTCATGTGGAACAGCAGTTCTCTGTGGTGTGATGAGCTGATCATCTCTTCCTCTGATCTTTTTTTCTGTGCATCAGATTTTCTCAGGGAGTTATCCATGCATGCTAATTGCTCCAGAATGAGAAGGTTTGCTATGTGCAGCGTTCCTTTGTCCTGTCGCTGCTCCCTCTGGAGCAGCATGAGGCTCAGCTGATTTCCTGTCCGTGTCCGTCTAACCAGACGGACAGATGGGTTTAAAGAGGAGTGGCAAAAGCAAAGGAGGTGGATTAGCAAAGCTATAAGCATTCAATCACACCACACATCATACAGCCGTACCATTAAAACACTGAAAATAAATACATCTGTGTGAAGACAAGATGGGTTTCAATAAAATAAGATTATTATGGTAAAAAAGTATATTAATATATTATGACGCCTTCCTTATACAGTTGATGGAATATTTTAAATAAAATTTCATTTTTATATTCTTGCCTTAGATTGCTGTTTTAGATTGGTGTGTTTCTGTAACTTTTAGTTGTGTTTGTATTATTGGATAATTAATTTAATGACAAAACTTAAAATATTTGTAAAATTTAAATGCAATTTGTTGTTGTCTTCAAAACGTTTATCTAATTTTATTGGACCATATTTATTTATTACTGCATTTCTTCATTTGTCTGATTCTTCTTTTCATTTTAATGTGTAGTTCAGTGTATATGATTATTTATTTAACATAATATTTTATTGCTTATAATCATTATTTTTATGTTTTGTTTTGGAGTGTTATGTTTGTTGTTATAATTACTTATTTATTACAGGTTCTTTATTATTTTTCACATTTTATCATATTTATTTATTATAAATGTTAATTAGAAGATATTTATTTTTGGGTGTCCTGTACTTCCATAGACCATATGCATAAAAGACTATGATAGTTCTGTTTTAAATTTGTATGTCTTATTATTTTCCATTTTAATTTAAATGTTGTTTGTATAATCATGGGAATATTTATTAATTTAAATACAAATTGTTTTACATATTCATTCCATTTAAATGGAAATAAATATTTATGTTCTATTATCTAATTTTAATTTTAGAACAGATTTGTTTAGTCATACTTCAATTATTTACTTTTCTATTAGATTTTTCAGTTGTTTTCAGTAAACTTATTGCTTTGATATTTTTTCAGTATTCTGTTTATTGTTACCATTACGTACTGAATTTATTTTTGCACTTTATTTTAGTGTATTATTTTTATTTTATTTTACTTTTGGCAGTTCTAGAGTTCCACAGCCATGCTGAATGTGTTCTTAAGGCGACAGGACGCTGAAGCGGCACTGCAGCGTAGCGCAGCGTCAGTAAGTGGGACGCTGGCCCTTTAAGAGCCCTCCGAGTTATTCGGACTCTGCTCCGGATGACGACTTGCTGTTATTTTTACCGCGGTGACCTCATCTCTTATGGCAGCGGTAGGACTTCGGTTCACTCAGCCGCTTTCTGCTCGGTTTCTGCCGCCTCTTCTATTCCCTCCCTCGGCCTTTAATTTCCGCTACATTTCCGCGGGCTTCATCCGGAACATCAGGCGGGACGGCGAAGCTGTTAGCCGGACTGTGACGAAGACTTTTCAGGCGGTGAGTTCACCGAAATTTCTCGTTGAGGTCCGAAGCTTCGGCGGCGTTTGGTGTTCCGTTACCGGGGCCTAAAGTTCGGGTCCTGGTTCCTGAGCGGTTCCGTGGGCCTGGTTCCGATGGTCAGTCGGTGTCAAACCGCCAGACAGTCCGGGGAAATGTCAGAGATGATCGAGGTCGATGGTTCAGAACCCAAAAGTTCTGGAAAGGTCGGTCCGAATCCATCAGGTCCACCTTAAACTTTGTTTCTTCACTCATTCTCCACCCTAAAGTCATCAGCGCTCACGAAGTTTATTTTAAATATAACAAATATAATCCAGATTTAGTTGGAGCCTGGAGTTAAACCGCAGGTCCACCTTAAAGCCATCAGGTAAACTAAAACTACATAAATAAACCGCAGGTCCTCCTTAAAGTGGTTCTGTTATCGGCCGGTTCCGACAGAAACACCAGGTCCACTTCAGCCCAGATGGGGTTCTGGTGGTGGTCCATAAACGTATACAGCTTTCACTTTCTCTAAATTGGCTTTAATATGAGCGCCACTTCCGGGTTTACGTCATCTGGTGATAAAGTTTTGGTTCATTGAACGTTCATTCACTGCAGAGCCGATTCTGGTTCGATTCCAGGAACCAATGAAGCCAAACGTTTGATCTGTTCCTTTAAGGGACGTTACTCTAATAAATGAGTCATTACAGAATCAGGTTTTCAGTGGTTTGGACCTGAACCGGGTCAGGTGTCAGCCTTTGGTTCTGATTCTAAAGCGTTTAGCTCTCATTTGGGTCCAAACTTCAGTTTAGCTCTGTAGATTCTGAGGCTCAGAAAAATTTAGTGGAAGGAAGAAATGTTTTAATTATTACCCATCTAAGTCTTTCCTGAAACTGAGCGTCTTTCTGTAAATGTGGTCCGGTTCTGGATCCAGATGACTATCAGAAAATATTCATCCCTGCTTCATGGAACCAGATGTTTATTAGTGAATCACGTTGCAGCAACGCGTTGCTGCAACGTGATTCACACCATAAAAACATAAAATCGTCAGTCAGTATTTCTATTTGATATGTAAACATCAGAGGCGTGTTTTACATCCTGGTGAAGTAAAGATTCAATAAGGACGTCAGTAAACATCAAATATGTTGACATGTATAACTCAGATTAACTCGGATTAACTCGGATTAACTCAGGTTAACTCAGGTTAACTCAGATTAATTCAGATTAACTCAGGTTAACTCAGGTTAACTCAGATTAATTCAGATTAACTCAGGTTAACTCAAATTAACTCAGGTTAACTCGGATTAACTCGGATTAACTCGGATTAACTCAGATTAACTCAGATTAACTCAGATTAACTCCAGCCATCTGGTTTTAGTCTGGATTAAAGGAGCTCAGCGTTTCGGCTGTTTTTCGGTTTTCTGAAGTTTGTTCCAGATCTGTGGAGCATAGAAGCTGAATGTTGCTTCTCCTCATCTGGTTCTGGTTCTGGATGCAGAGCAGAACCAGAACCAGAACCAGATGATTACAAACTAGTCAAAGTATTTAAATTCTGTTTTGTGAGCCGAGTCGGGCCGGATCGGGTCGGACTCGCTGTGGTTCTGATGGTCTGGATGTTTCTGTTTCAGGAAGCGTTGGACAGATGAAGATGATGATGATGCCCCACCCCCAGATGTGACATCATCCTGCCTTCATCTTCCTCACCCGCTCCTCCTCATCAGGACCCATGAAGTTCTTCTGAACCTCTCGTGTTCTGGAACCCGACCGGACCGCCACCGAGGAGGACGAGCCGGACCGGAGCGGAGCGCGATGCCCCGGCCCAGCGCGGTGCGGCCCATCGGGCCGGAGGCCCTGGTGGTTCTGCTGGAGGGCGGGTTGGACCGGGTGGTTCTGATCGACAGCCGGCCCTTCGTGGATTACAACACGTCTCACATCCTGGAGGCTCTGAACATCAACGGCTCCAAGCTGATGAAGAGGAGGCTGCAGCAGGACAAGGTGCAGATCACCGAGCTGCTGCAGCACCGCAGCCAGGTGAGGGGGGGGGGCGTTTAAAGTCGTGCTGTCAGAGTTAACCCCTGACAGGAAGTGACCCGGAAGCTGTTGTCTCTGTCCAGCTGGAGCTGCAGGGCGACCAGGAAGTGGTCGTCTACGACCAGAACTCTTCGGACCCGGCGGCTCTCGGCGCCGACTCGTTCCTCAGCGTTCTGCTGGTGAAGCTGGAGAGGAGCTTCCCCTCAGTCCACCTGCTGTCAGGTCAGTTACTCCTGCTGCTCACGACCTCTAGGTGACCTCTGGATGACCTGTCTGTTGGATGCTGATTGGGCCAAGCAGAACCAGTGAGCTGAACCCGACCTTCAGCAGGCCCGGTTCAGCTCACTGGTCCCAGACCAGCAGGATGATGAAGATGAGGCGTCTTCCTCCTCCTCTGAGCTGCTTATGTAACGATGATGTCATCTCCCTCTGACTCCGCCCCCAAACTGCGTCCAGCTGTTACACAGAATCGGACCTAAAGGAGGTTCTGCTGCTCTTGAGCAGAACCGGGTTCTGCTCAAGAGCTGACCGGACCGATGATCCAGGTTCTGCTTAGAGTCACACCGATCCGGTACCGATATCTGTACCGGTATCCGGTACCGATGTCCGGTACCGATACAGAGCAGCTGAATGTTTTGCGATGGCAGCCAAACTTAACGAGTCGTCAGGTAACTTCAGACTTTCTCATCTTGTGGTTCTGGTGTCAGGCGGGTTCTGTGAGTTCTCCCAGCTGTTTCCGGGCCTGTGTGAGGGGAAGTCGGTTCTGGTTCCGTCCTGCCCGTCCCAGCCCGGACCGGCCGTCTCCAGCCTGGGCCCGACCCGGATCTTGCCTCACTTGTACCTGGGCTGCCAGAGGGACGTCCTGAACAAGGTGAGGAGCCGTCCAGCAGCCGGAGGCCTTGGTTCTGACCCGGTACTGACCCGGTTCTGTCGCAGGAGCTGATGCAGCAGAACGACATCGCCTTCGTCCTGAACGCCAGCAACACCTGCCCCAAACCGGACTTCGTCCTAGAATCCCACTTCCTCCGGGTTCCTGTCAACGACTCCTTCTGCGAGAAGATTCTGCCCTGGCTGGACCGGTCTCTGGACTTCATAGGTGTGTGTCCACCCTCTGTGGGCTCTCTGGTTCTGGTTCTGGTTCTGGTTCCGCTCAGACCGCTCTGTGTGTTTCAGAGAAGGCCAAGGCTTCGGACGGCCGGGTTCTGGTCCACTGCCTGGCAGGAATCTCCCGCTCTGCCACCATCGCCATCGCCTACATCATGAAGCGGATGGACATGTCTCTGGACGAGGCGTACCGGTCAGAACCAGAACCGCCACCGGCACAGTGTTACCATGGCCACCGCGCTCTGACCTCTCTCTCTCTGCCAGGTTCGTGAAGGAGAAGCGGCCGACCATCTCGCCCAACTTCAACTTCCTGGGTCAGCTGCTGGACTTCGAGAAGAACATCAAGAGTCCGGACGGTTCTGACAGCCAACCCGACCCGCCCGGCGCCGGGCTTCTGGCCGGCCAGCAGGGGGCGGAGCCTCCGTCGGAGCCTCAGCCCCCGTCCTGCGACCCGGCCGAGCGGCTGGCCGAGGCTCTGGGCGGCGCCCAGCTGGCGGACGGGCCGGAGGACAGCGCCCGCCTCAAGCGCTCCTTCTCCCTGGACATCAAGGCGTTCGGCGAGCCGGGCGCCAGCCCCGCCCACCGCGCCTTCGGGCCGCACGCCGGGCCTGGCGCCAGCCCCGCCCACCGCGCCTTCGGGCCGCACGGCGGCCCGGGCGACGACTTCTACAAGGCGACGCCGAGCAACAAGGCGTGCCAGTTCTCCCCGGTGGAGGAAGTGTCGGAGCAGTCGACCCCGGAGCCGAGCCCGGACCAGGAGGAGGCGTCTGGGCCGGACCGGGCCAGCGGGCCGGACCGGGCGGCCTCGCCAGGCTCCGGTCCGGCCCCCAGAGCTCCGGCCGGCCCGCAGCACCTGCAGCGCTCCGGCAGTATGGAGGAGAGCAGCACCAGCTTCCTGCTGGGCCTGTCCCGCAGCCAGCAGCAGCTGGCCCGACCCGGCTCCGGCTCCGGTTCCGGTTCCGGTTCGGCTCTGAAGGGCTGGCACTCGGACATCCTGCTGGGGCCCGTGGCGGTCTCCGCCTCCTCGCTGACGGCCGGCTGGTACCTGTCCTCTGAAACTACGCGGTTCTACTCGTCCGGGTCCGTCCTGAGCGGCGCTGGATTCGGCCCGCTGGGCTGTGGCGCCGGCCTGGAGGCAGTCCGGCGCCGGCAACGGGCCGGCGACCGCGGCGACTCGCGGCGCAGCTGGCACGAGGAGAGCAGCTTCGAGAAGCAGCTGAAGAGGCGCAGCTGCCAGCTGGACGGGTCCAGAGAGGACATGAGGCCGGTTCCGACCCGGCCGGGCTTCTCCGGCAGCATGGAGGTCATCCAGGTGTCCTGAGCTGCAGCGGCGCCGTGACATCACAGACGGGCCCACGCCCACTTTAGGACAGGCATCCGGGAGCCGGTAGAACCCGACTGAACCCGGCGGAGCCTGGACTCACCAGAACCGAATCAGAATCACAGAGAGGTTCTGATCCAGAGGTTCTGTTCTGGACTGATCCAAACAGAACCAAACCCACTGATTCTGATAGAAGTCCTGTGATTAGTAGGTAGCAGCTGGTTCTGGTGCAGAGCCGGGTTTTATTTGCTTCTGGATCAGAACCAGAACTGGGTCTGAGTAGATGATAAATGAAAGTTTGAACTTCACCTGGGCGGTTCTGTGTTCTGACCCGGATCGTGATTCTGCAGAACTGTGATCTCAGGCTGAGACGCTCCAGCATTTGGACCTGAGCTTGGTTCTGGAGACGCTGGAGAGCCTCTGATTGGCCGGTTGGTCATCAGGATCTCGGTGACCTGCAGGTATGAACATGTGCTGCAGCTCAGAGGTTCTTGGAGGTACTGGTTGGTCAGACTGGGTCCGTCTCCAGGTGAACCCTCAGGTGTCTGAGGGTCAGCAGGTCATGTGACCTCCCTCCACTCACAGGTGATGTTGCACTATGTGGCTCACCTGAAGTCACATGACCCCAGGTTAGGACTGGTGTGTGTGTGTGTGTTTCTGTGGGTACGGGAAGCCGGGTGGGACATTCAGACCAATAAAACCTTTATGAAAACCTCCTGACCCAGTGTGGTTCTGGTTCTGCCTCCTAGCAGACTTGATGATTTAAGGTCCACACACAGTTGCATATCTGGGAAAACTCAAATATTTGTATTAGATTTGGACTTAAACCCAGTAGAAAACTGAATATCAGTAAAAAGGTTTTATTCAACTCCGACCAAAGTGGAGATGTGAGAAATGTGTGTTAATGGGAGGATTCAGGTTCCCGCGCTTTACGGTTTGAGCCAAAAAATGCGCTAATATTTCCGCACAGTTGCTTTGACGCAATTCCTAATCAACGTTGTCCTGAGTTTTACTAATACGCTGTTTAAAAGCAGTTTCATTTATAAATAAACCTTTATAAAAACCAAACGGAAAAAAAAACTGGCGCCATGTTTAACTCGCAACAGGAAGTGCTGGTCGTCTCAAAGCAATCTGATTGGCTGGCAGCCGCACCGCTTTGGCTGTGAGGAGTTTAAAGCTACGATCAGGCGGATGAAATCGTGTGTATAATATTATTTTCATCGATGTGGGAGAGAAATTGGTGTTTGTAAAGACTCAGCTCCGTGTGCAAAAGCCCAGAATGCGGTAGGGCGAGTTAACCCCTGCGTGACCTTTCAGCAGCTAGCATAGCGCCGCCTGCAGCTTCCAGAGGAACATTTTCTAAGACCGTCAGCTGTTTTTGCGGTTTGTCCATCCGGTCCTCCAGACGCTGCAGGTCTGCGGCCCCAGAGCGACTCCACCTGATTATTCACTGCCTTCCGCATCTTTAACCAGCTCTAGTTAAAAAGTGCAACACCGACACACGTCAAACTTAGTGATTATTCTGCTCTAATAGCAGAAGATTTAAACCTTTTTCTGATTTGTGAAACTTCAGTAAAGTTCAGATTACTATTCACACTTATTCCATGCAGGTTTTTAGAATTCAATTCTAATTCAAAACCACTTTATTAATCCCAAAGGGAAATGAAATGTTGGTGTAACTCATTAATTCTTCAGTTTTTGTAGATGGTGATGGCTGTTGGTCTGTTAAGTGACGTTTCACAAATCAGAAAAAAGCTTCACAAATCCCAAACATGGTTTTAAATATTCTGCTATTAGAGCAGAATAATCCAGTCCAAGTTTGACGTGTGTCGGTGTTGCAGTTTTTAACTAGAGCTGATTAAAGGTGCGGAAGGCAGTGAATAATCAGGTGGAATCGCCCTTTAGCCATTTCCGAATCGGAAACCAACTTCAGCTTCGTTGTATAGTTTATCTGTTGAAATCATTTTGGTCTAATAAACCAAGTCTTGATAACGATCTTTGTTTCAGGTCAGCCGTAAAATGATTCCTGCATGATCTGAACTCTGGTTCATCTAATGAAAACCGATCAATAACTGATCAATAGTGATTTGCGGCCGCGTTTGGTTCTGTTGCAGGGCTTCAGTTGTCCGGCAGAGGGCGGTAGAGGATCGCTGAGCTGCGACTGGAAGATGGTTTCTGTCTCAGATGGTGAAGATGCTGCAGGTTTTTTAGTATTTTTCACCTGATTTAGTCTGAGATTATTGCAACGTTTGAGCTTCTAACCGGAAATGATTCCCAGGTTTTACTCTGAGACGGAATATTTGAAACTTAGCCATGAGGAAACGTTCACATTGGAGCACCGTAATTATGATTTTTATAGATTCAGTTCTATTTATGGGAAAATAAAACTGTCCAAACTGGGGTTCTGGTTCTGGAGCGTTTTAAACCACGTTAGTGGGAAGATATGATTTTTAAAACTATTTTATAGTAAAATAAATGAATTAGATTAAATTGTTTCAACAAATTATGAGCAGAGAATTAAATTAAAGCTTAACACTTTTATTTTAAGCCCTAGAAAACGTTTTATTTTTCTTCTGGACAATAAATGATGATTTACTGGCATCATGTTACTGAAACTTAGATTATTTTTACATTTTTTAATATTTTCAAATTTCACATTTTTCCTTCTTGTTGAATGAGAACTTTATGACTACAGAAAGCCATAAAGTTTAAACTATTAATATTTTAAATGTTTATCTAAAAGCTGCAGTTTTATTTGGTAAAGCTGCGGTTTTATTTTGAAAGTCCGGAGGGGCGTGGCCAGGGCGCCGCGCTGCCTGTCAGTCAGCGTTCAGGGACAGTTTGACCCTCGCTGCTCTGCAGAAAGCTGCTGTAAGCCGAACCGGACCGGAGCCCAACAGTTTCCACTGAGCCGCCGCTGTCGGAACCGACCCGAGCCGCTGAACTGAGCCATGCGGTTCTGACCCGGTCCGGACCGGTGGATGAGTCCAGAGCTGCAGGTAAGCTCGCTTTAGTTCTCCGAGAGCTCCTCCCAAAAACAAACGCACAGGTGGACCGGGAGGTTCGGAGGTTCTGGACGGACACGGAGGAGCGTCAGAACACCAGCAGAACCTCCAACTGGTACCGGATAGTTCATCAGATTTAAAGACAGAACCTGAATGGACAGGAACCAACTAAGTGGAACCACTGAAAGGTTCTGGTTCTGGTTCTGTGACCTGAGCAGATTTGAGGTCAGCTGACCCACTAATCAGGAGCAGCTGATCCAATCAGGAACCAGAGTGGTCCCGTTTGGACTCACCCTGGTTCTGAACAGGAGTTCTTGGTTCTGGACCCAGATCCTGGGGTTCTGGTTCTGTTGACTGTGTACATGTAGAACTGACTGATCTGAAGCCGAGGCGGTCCGGTTCGTATCAGAACCACTCACAGGTTCAGTTCCACTGGTTCTGATTGGACGGGGTTCTGCCTGAGGAAGCATGGGGCGACAGTGGGCGGCTCCTGAGGACCAGGAGTTCTGGTTCTGGTCCAGATGTTTGGTTCTGGATATTCTGACTGGCATCGGCTCAGTCAGTATCCTGTCAGAACCAGAACCCGTTTCTATGTTCTGTTCGGGTTCTGGAGTTCCGACCTGCCTGGTTCTGGTTTTGGTGGTGGTCGGCCTGGGGGCGGAGCTCGTTGAGTCACATGACCTCCCTGACCAATCGGCTCGTCGTCCTGCCGCTGTAACTGTTACCAGGCGTTTCCCGGGAGACGCCTTGTTTGGGCAGTTGCCGGGGCGACGGTGTGATGTAACCGTACCTGCCAGGTGTGCTGCAGCAGTGCCAGAGATCAGGAGTCGAGTTGCAGAGGAAGTTCTCCTTTAGCTGCTGCTGCCGGACCGGATCGCTGTGAGGACGGGCCGGGTCGGCCCAGAACCAACATGGCCGCCCTCGCCCAGTCTTCACTATTATTATTTACAATAAGAGAATAATTTAGTGTTGGGAGTCTGGATGTAACCGATACAGTCTGTTCTGTTGGGTCGGTTCTGACCCGGTTGACGGTTCCCGGCCATCTGCCACCTGTTGGCTCACCTTTAAGCCCCGCCCCCACCCGCCAGCCACCAATTAGAGGCTTAACGAGCTGATCCCTGCTAATCTGCTCCTTCTTGCAGCCGCTGGACTGACCGCTGAACCAGCAGCCTGGTTCTGGTTCTGACTCACCGGGTCGACTCAGCTCCTGGATCCAGTTAGAACTGATAGGACCAGAACCGGAAGTGTTTTAGGGTTTAATCGATTAAAGCAGAACCAGTAGAAGAGCTTCATGGCCCATTTCAGAACCGGGTCAGATCTGTCCGGTCCAGATCCGCTCTAAATGTTAAACTACTACGAGATGAACTACTCGGTTCTGATCCATATTCTGCTGATGGTTCGTACCGTCCGAACCGCAAGCCCAACATGTTGCCTGCTGAGATCCAAACGAACCAATCAGAGCACACTATTGATTGAAACTCTTTATTTTCTCTTCCTGTCTGTAAGCCCCGCCCCTTTTAGCCCCGCCCCCTGTGAGCGGGAATGCCGACCTGGCTCTTCCAGGATTATTATGGATTATTTTTAGGCCCGTGCTGCATTCAGGTTCTGGGCTGCAACCGGGTCAGCTGGTCCGTGTGGACCCTGCAGTTTTCCTCACGTGATGGAAGTGCTCTGCAGCAGAGGTCAGAGGTCACAGAGCCTGCTTCCTTCCAAAATAAAATCCCTTTTGATGCCCGCTAACGCAGGACTTTTATTGTGAAAGGCCAGACTGGTCAAAATAGGTTCTGAATGAAACGGATCCGCTCAATCACAATCAAAATCGGTTCTGGAAGAGGAGAAACCTTCAATGACTTGCTTCATCAAACAGAACTGTGAGCGGATCAGAACCGATCGGAACCTGCCCAGAAGACTCCTATCGGTTCTGAACCGGTTTTGGACTGATCTGGTTCTGATACTGGGACTCTGCTCTGTTGAACAGTGAGCATCGTCCTGATCCAGGATCCAAACAGAACTGGTCTGAGTGAGAGCTGACAGAACCTCACTGGTTCTGTGTGAGGAAGAATTGGGCCTGAACGGGTTCTGGTTCCTTTAAGAGGCCGAGTCAGTGATTCTGGAGGTTCTGGTCTGGGCCTACAGGTGGTTCTGGTCCCAGGCCCAGGGGCGGGCTGCATGTAGGTTACTGGGCTAAAGAGGCCCGGTTGGCCTGGATTCTGGAGGTTCTAATCAATCGGCTCCGTCAATAGACCAATCGGGCCGACCCAGTTAACCCAGTGATCCCAGCGCTTCCCGTCCTCTGCTTCTGAAATGGGACTGGAACGAATGGAGGACGGCCAGAACCCAAACCGGACCCAAACAGAGCCCGAATCGGAGCTTAAATGGGTCTAAGAATTAAACCCACAACAGGACAATAAATCAGCAGAACAACACAAGAACTGGATCAGAACCACTGGGTTCTGATTGTTGCACCGGGTCAGAACCATCATCTCTGAGTTAAATGATTCTGGAAGAAAATCTGGAAAAATCTTCCCAAATTAAACTGGGATTGTGTCATAGTTCTGGCTCGGATCAGAACTGTAAAACCTCTCAGGTTCTGGTCCAAGCTGACCTGTAGAACTGCTGGTTCTGTGGTTCTGCTGAGCCCAGGGTGATGAATAGCTGTGTAATGATTAGCCAATAAGCAGAACCGGTTGTGTTAACGACTAACTTGTCATCTTTTAATGAATGACTGGAGGGGAAGTCCAGAGACCGGACCGGAACCAGGTTCCTTCTGGCCCAGCTCGGTTCTGATGATTTCTGATGACTTACTGATTTATTTATCGCTCAACCAGAGAAGGCGACCGAAAAATAAAGAAAAGTCTAGAATCAACAGAAACAAAGGAAAGGCTAGGCTAGGCTAGGCTAGGCTAGGCTATGATGCTTTGTATTAAAACCTGTCTAAAGAAACAAAGATGGCGGATCGGAGGGGAAGCGGAGGTGAAGAGCAGGGAATCAAACATCCTCACTCTCTTCAAGAGCCGGTTGAGCCAGAATATTCAAATAATAATAATAATATTCAATAATTCAAAAAGTTCTTCGTTGATTTTGTGAAGCTAATTTAAAAATATTTGCAAGATATGTTGCGAAATTTGCGTTTGCGTATGACGGTAAATGCGACTTTTTGTCACTCGCCACATCAACGGAGAAGAACCTCGCTGCAGCAAACAGAGAGCTGGCAGTCTGACCTTATTTGGAAATGGGACCATTGCACTCCGGAAGTGAAGGGGGCGCTATTTCCTATATTTTCTGCGCTCTTCCGGTTTTATTTTCTTTTGAAATCTGTGACATATCTTCATCTTTGGGAAGGAGTTTCACTCTCAGCTTGTATTTGAACTTCTCTTTCATTTATTTCAGCGCAGCTCACAGTTTTTAACTAATTCTGTAGCCTTCTGTGTACTTCTAAATCTGCTCCTTAGTCGCATCTTTTCAGGTCTACTACTGCCTCTAGTGGCGTGGGGGTGGTAACACAACTAATATAACTACATCACTAAATGAGAATAGCACAAAGTCTTTTATTATTTACTGTTAATTTTGGCATTACTGGCACCGTAAAAGATAAATTCAATCACTAAACACCATATTTTTTCATTTTCTTAAGGTGGTAGAGCTAATTAAATGACCCAAACAAAACCTGAAAGTAAAGCAAAGATCCAGTTTCTCTCGATGGCCAAACGATTGAAACTGGCAAATTTTAAATACTTTGGATTATTCCTGGTGAGCCAAAGTATTGGATCAGCTCAACTTTGCTGAAATCACTGGATATGTTTTTAAGAAATGTTTTCAGAGACTCTATCTTTTAAGGAGACCCAGTGATCTTGGGTTAGCCAAACAGAGGTTGTGTATAAGACAAAGTAGATTGTTTTAACTTTTCCTCTCCTCGGCTGGTTTGGTCACATGAGCTGCAGAATAACAGACAATCTTTAAGAAGACTTTGAACGGCAGGTAAATGGCGGTGAAACCACAAACACTCTGTCTGAACTGTTTGCTGAAAGAACATGGAAGATGGCAAGAAATATTTCAGCAGAGAGCGTCCATCCTCCTTGTTCATCAGTTTGACCTCTGACCTCAGGAAGGCCTTACTGTTTCCCTCTGGTACCTAAGAACATCTGTTAGAAGACATTTATTGGCAGTGCAGTAATTATTCTTGACCAAACTAAATGATAATATTTACCTGTAGCTCTATGAACAATTGGTTGATATTGTGATTCTATTAATGTCTTTTATTTGGTCACTTTAGAGTTTAAAGAAAATTCACACCCTGATAGATTACATTGATTCATCATGTTTTTTTGCTATATATAAGACTCTACCATCAAGAAGTCTCAGAATCATATATATGGCACAGTAAAAGCAAAAATGTGAATTTTTACTTGTATCTGTTTAACAACCCTGGTTGTAGCAACCAGATTATTCTTCTGTGAACCATTTGTTCGTTACTGACTTTTGCTCAAGTGAATTTCTTACATGTACATTGTAAATTGTATTTTTATCATAGTTGATCATGTTTTTCATGTCTCCTTATTTCTTTTATTCCTCCTATAATTGATGGAGATATATTATTTATAAGGTGTAAATGTAAAGGTCTCGTTCAGGTCATTTTCTTAATGATGCTCTACATCATTAAGAAAATGAAGTATTGTGTTTTATTAGAGAATTTATCTTTTACGGTGCCAATAATGCTGGAATTAATAATAAATAATAAAGACTTGGTGCTATTCTCATTTAGTGATGTAGTTATGTTAGTTGTGTTACCACCGCCACGCCACTAGAGGCAGTAGTGAAAAGATGTGAATGAGCAGATTTAGAAGTACACAGAAAGCTACAGGATTAGTTAAAAACTGTGAGCTGCGCTGAAGTAAAGACAGAAATTCAAATTCACGCAGAGAATGAAACTCCTTCCCAAAGATGAAGATATGTCACAGATTTGATTCAAAAGAAAATAAAAACGGGAGACCATGGAAAATATAGGGAATGTAGGCGTGCAAGCGCCCCTTCACTTCCGGAGTGCAATGGCCCCATTTCCAAATAAGGCCAGACTGCCAGCGGTCCGTCCCGCCGCTCTCCGTTTGCTGCAGCGTGATGGACCTTTTTTTAAGTGAGGCGGACTCGCATCAATCACTGACAGTAACTTGACATGAAGTCAGCGGAGAAGTAGAAGGAAAAAACACTGCCCCCTGCAGGTGGGAGTTAGCACCGCTTAGACCAAATGGCACCATTTTGGCTGAAAATCTGCAATAAGCTCACAATTATTCATTAGCGCTAGAAAGTGTGGAGGTCTGTGGATTTTGGGAGAATTCCTGTGACAAACTGGAGAGACAGGTTGATGGAATTTGATAAAAACTGTTTGATTTGTTTGATAAAATAATATTTTCGCTCCGGGCTTTCAGTTTGACACATGATCTACCACAAGTTGGCTCCAGTCGGAGGAGGCATTCATAGCTGTTCAGGTGTTTGTATCTGGTCCTGCAGCGGAGCGGCGCGCTTCAATCGGACCAGAAGCAAAGAGAACAAAGCTGCTGAAAGTTTCAGTTCTGTGGAGGAAACTAAAGAGGATTGAAAAGATTTACACCCATGTGGACTCTGACCACACACACACACACTGTAATCTCCTCCCCCACCGCTGAAATCCAGGTAAACAGAACATGAAGGAGACCTGCAGCTTGGAGCTGATTCACACACCACTGACTGGCTCCACGTGAGGGTGTGTGTGTGTGTGTGTGTGTCCCTCTGAGTTCCTCTTCAGATAAAAACTGTTGTCAGGAGGAACCATGTGGGAGCGTTCACTTTCTCCACCCAGAACAAACAGGAGGAACCACCCTGACCTTTGACCCCCACTCTTTATTAATAAGCGTCCAGTAAATGCTATGACATCATCAGCGGGGCGGGGCTGGTGTTCTGCAGGAAGTAGAGCCTGTCTTCCTCTTGTTGGCTGGGGAAGTTCCTGTTTGTTCCTCCTGTCGCTGCATGCTAGCATGGTGCGTTCACTGGCCAGGAAAAAGTGAGAATTTAAAGTTCGGCTGTGAGGTGAGCTTGGAGAATAAAATCATGTCGTATGATAACGGAAATAATCCGGGAAGTTTTACGACAAAGTCTAAATAAATGAGGTCAAATTTGTAGCGATGTGACATCATCGTTGTTAGAATAAAGTCGCAGTAAAATGAGGAAAGTCGTACAAACTGAGTTTAGTGGTAATAATGCGAGAAATTGTGTTACAATTGTTGATATTACAGAAATAAAGTTGTAATATTATGAGAAACGGCGATCCGGTTTTAAACTGTTTAAACTGGATCAGGTCCAGTTGGAAAACATTCCAGAATGCTTTCGAACCGGACCTGGTTCCGTTCGTACCGGACCTGGTTCCCTTTAAACCGGACCTAAACCGGGCCTGGTTCCATTCGAACAGGACCTGGTTCCGTTCGTACCGGACCTGGTTCCCTTTAAACCGGACCTAAACCGGGCCTGGTTCCGTTTGTACCGGACCTGGTTCCCTTTAAACCGGACCTAAACCGGGCCTGGTTCCATTCGAACAGGACCTGGTTCCGTTCGTACTGGACCTGGTTCCCTTTAAACCGGACCTAAACCGGGCCCGGTTCTGTTTAAATGTGTTCTCTGCTGTCTCTTTGTTTTTCTGGCTGTGGGCTTTTCCTCCCTAATCGTCGCCTTGCAGGCGGTTCTGCTGCAGATGCAGTCAGGTTTCCTTGGAAACGGGCTGGGAATAAAAGTCAGTCCTGGGAAAAGTAATCACACGTGGCTGAAGGTGCAAACTGGGTCATAAATCAGCTCTGGGTTCATTCAGCCTGGATGGGAGGTTCTGACGGGTCGAAACCGTCACATGGGCCAGCGATGGGTTCAGGAACCTGAAGCGTGGTGGGGAGGTTGGCTGTTTTTCAGCGGATCAGTAACAGCAAACGCTTCAGACTGAGATTGATCCAGCGAGAGCAGACGTTCAGGCTGATGGGTCGATCAGGGATCGATACCTGGTCCGCAGCTTTAAACTAGAGGTTAAGTCCCTTCACTGTTATATTTCTCTGGAGTTCAAAGAAAAAGTTCAGCACTAAATTAGAAACCAGCAGGAAGTGAGGGGAAAGTTTGGTGGAAGGAAAAAACCACGAGGGAATCAAGATTTCTCAGGCCAAAGGCAAAGAGCTGATGGGAGTTTAGGTTCTGGTGTTTATTACACCTGGATGGTTCTGATGTGTGTGTGTGTGTGTGTGTGTGTGTGTGTGTTCCAGCTGAGCGTCGCTGTGCCGCAGGATGAACGGATTCGATCCTCCAGCTCTGAACGTCCTCAGCTCCAACATCAAGTGAGTCACATGATGATGACACCGTGATGATGTCATGACTATGACATCATCAGCCATTTAATTAACTCCAAGCTTTGATCTTTTACAAATACAGTTTTTATTATTCAGTTCAAATTTTAAAGTTGTGGAAAAACCAAAAGATGAAATGTTTTTAAACTGGAATAAAACGGATCAGAACCAGAAGAATTACCGATCGTTTGGGAATTTCTAAGTCCGGATGCGTACAGATTGTTTTATTCAGTACCTGAGGGTCAAAGGTTCTGCCGGATCAGAACTTTATTCACGTCTATAGTATGAATCTCTGTTATTGATCAAAATAATACAAATATAAACTCAGAGTTTTTATTCAGAGTTAAACTCTGCAGGAAGATTCGGTTCTGGTTCCGGACGGAGACTCTGGCCCGAAAAGCTGCTGAGCTCCAGAACGCTGCGCTCACACTGTGTGTGTGCGTTTGTTTGTAATGCCTTGTGGGGACCATTTCCCTGACATATACTACACTGTGGGGACTGAAGCCTGGTCCCCACGAGGGGAAACGCTGTTTTGGGGTCAGGGGTCAGATTTAGGACTAAGGTGTGAATTGAGTTTTGGTTAAAGTTGGGTATGTAATGGTCAGGGTTAGGTATGTGTGTGTGTGTGTGTGTGCGCCATCTGTCAGCTGATCCCGTCTTTCATCAGCAGCTCAACGTGTGAAAATCTGCTCTTTCAGCTGATCTGAGGTCAGACGATCTGATCAATAATCGGTTTATATTGATAAGTCATTGATCTGCTCCTGTCGCATCAATAAATGAATTCATCATTCAGTAAATCTGAAAGCAAACTTTAAGCAGGTAACAAACAAGGTTTCTGTTTTTAAAACAGTTTATTCTTGATTTTAATATAGTTTTATTATTTTATTGGTAACAGAAAATCATCCTGATGAAGGAAAAACATCAATCAGTCTCACTTTGAAGTTTTATTAAATTATTATAATTATCTAATTCATTAAATGAGTCTGTAGACGGAGGAGTTCATCCATCCTGACTGGGGCTGGTTGGATGGTTGGATGCCAGGTTGGATGGTTGGATGCCAGGTTGGATGGTTGGATGCCAGGTTGGATGGTTGGATGCCCGGTCGGCTTCCAGGTGGTTCTAACCGATCCGTTTCTGTTCCAGCGGACTCGGCGCTCCGTCTCCGGATCCTCCCAGGAATAAAGCCAAGAGTGGTGCCAAAACTCTGTATGGTGAGTCTGGTTCTGGTTCTGTTCTGGTTCTGGTTCTGTTCTGGTTCTGTGGACCTGGACCAACGCTCCCTGCTGTCATCTGTCCTCCTGACAGGACCAGAGGAATCGTATTTCCTTCGATCGTCTTCCAAACAGAAAAAGAAAAGTCAGAAAAGTGAGCAGTGTGACCCGGACCGATGCGGTCCGACCTGGTGTGTGGTTCTGATTTTGACATTTGGGTTCTGTCTGGAAGCGGTTCCTGTGGAACAACCTGCTTTGCTCCACCAGAACCATCTTACCGGATCAGAACCCTGCAAAGCGCTCTGCTTTCTGTGCTGCAGCTGCCGGTTCTGGTTCTGGAGTCACACAGACCCAGAAACAGAACCATGAAGAAGAAAGCTGGCCCTCCAAGATGGAGCCAGTAAAACCAGTTAGAGTCCCAATCTGGTCGCAGCACAGAGGGAGGCGCTGTGTTTCCCGGCATGTTGTGGTTCCGAGTGTCGGCGGTTCCGAGCGTGGTTCCGTCCGTCCCTTTGGGGAGACGGAGCCTAACCCGGCTGTGATTGGCTGTTTGGACGGGTTCTACAGTGAAGCTGAGATGACAGCAGACAGCAGGCGGGGTTTACGGAGCGTCCCTGAACGTTTCAGGAGTTGTTGATCCGCTGTGAGCGACTGACCGTCGGAACAAAGCGGACCTGTTACCTATCATCCTGAATGGTCCACTCCGGGTCTTATCTCCTCCCGCTGGGTCACCTGAACGTCCACGGATCAGCTGAACTCATGTGACCTCGAGTTAAACGACCTGCGTTACTGTAGTAATGGCGCCGACCCCAGAGAGGTTCTGGATCCTCCAGAACCGTCTGCGGTCAGAACCCAGCGGAGAATCTGTGGGTTCAGCAAAGGTCGCCGTCGGTCAGGATTTCTCTCAAACTGATTCAAGTGATTCAGTTTTCTTTACAAAAACTAAAATTTGATGCAGGGATCAGGAATCTGGAACCTCTCATGTGTCACTTTTTTACGGAAGAGGTTTAGTGCCAACAAACAGAATAAAAAACAATTCAGACTCTTTTTTTTTTCTTCTTAGAATCATAATTGTTTAGATGGTTTCTGCACCCAGAGACAAATCTAGTCTGAAAATTAAATTTGGTTCCGATTCGGTGTGGATAAAATTCAGGTTTACCAATCATATAACCAGGAAGAAATAGTTTTTATATTCTTACGTTTATATGGTAGCAACATATCTGACAGACGTTTAAGTATGCTTATTTGGATTTTGACATAGGCTCACCCAGAATTGTCAGGATTTTTATGTTTTGTTTTTTGGACCTAACCATCTTCCGTATTTCTGTCAGAAGGTTCTGCAGGATGAACTTATCAGATTCCCAAACTGAATGAATGTGTTGTTTGTTCAGAACAAAGGAAGAACTTCTCCAGAAGCAGCATCAACAGCCTGACGGACACGTCGCAGTACCAGGTGGAGGTGAGTTCTGCTGGTTCTGGTCCGACTCCGGCCGCCGGTCCGGTTTGCTGAAGCTTTAGGAACCTCTCCGTCTCTCAGCACCTCACCACATTCGTTTTGGACCGGAAAGATGGGATGATCACGGTGGACGATGGCGTGCGGCGGCTGCGCCTGCTGGACGCCAAGGGGAAGGTGTGGACGCAGGAAATGCTGCTGCAGGTGGAGGACAAGGCGGTCAGCCTCATCGACCTGGACTCACAGGTAGGACGGGATGTCCAGAATCAGAACCTGTTAGAACCTCTGGCTGGTTCTGGATCAGCCTGTTTCTTTTATCTGGATGTGCAGATCTGATCTGGTAGGAATCTAGGGATGCTGCCCTGAGGAATCCCTCTGGATTCATTCAGCTCCAATAATTCATATTTAGGGTCTGTAAGGCATAGATCTATGTTGGAGTACAAACGGTTGGGTCCGGTGGTTGAGCTGCGACTGATTGGTCGGGACCGGAGCTAAAAGCGCCGGCGGTCTGGATGTGTTTCAGAACGAGTTGGAGAACTTCCCCATCGGCTCCGTCCAGCACTGCCAGGCGGTGATGAACGCCTGCAGCTACAACTCCATCCTGGCGCTGGTGTGCAAAGACGCGGGTCAGAGCAAGGCGGACCTGCACCTGTTCCAGTGCGACGACATCAAGGTACCGGACCAGCACCGCGATCCTGACCCGTCTTATCTCAGCACAGACGATGGTTTTCGTTGCTCCAACGTTTTATTTCCGTATTCGCCGTCGTACATGGCAACTGTTCCAGATGTGTTCTGTCCCGTCAGTTTGGTTCTGATGGAAGTATTTCCACATCTGGGGCTTTTATGTTTCATCTGGAATCGGATGTTGGAGGATTTGTTCCTAAAAGTTAATTGAAGTTCAGGATCAGACGTGTAATGTGTACATTTAAAGGAAATGAAACGGGACCGAGGAAACGACCCTGTGGTACTCCAAATCTGACTGAAGACGTCATTCAGAACAACCTCAACAGAGCAGCTGGTATTTTGTGTGACTGAAATGTGTTGAAGGTGTCGTGCTCCAACAGGCGAATCTGATTCACCTGGACGTAGAAAGTGCCATGATCGATGCCAAAGGGGGCAAAGTGAAGAAACGACCCGAGACGCTGAAGTAAGAAAACCTCAGGCACTTCCTGATGCAGCTTCTAATGCTGGCTGCTGATTGGCTGATCCATCTTACAGGATGATCCTGAAGAGCGACGGCATGATCCCGCCTCCACCCACCACCCCTGCCCCTGAGGCGCCAGCCTCATCCAATCAGGACAACAGGGGGCGGGTCGCCGCCTGGTCGGCATGGGCCAATGAACAGCAGCACTGTGAGTGACGTCATAGAGGGGAGGAGGGGGGGTAATTATGTTTGGGGGTGGGGGGGAGTGACCTGGTGGATATGCAGAACCGGTACCTCAGAACGTCTGCCATGTTGTGAGTGGCATATGTTTATATTGGGAACAAATAAAATTATGCTTAAAGCTGGAATTTCACAATAAAAGTCATGTATTAACAGAAGTTGAATTTAAGTTTGACTGACAATAATAATCAGGGGTTTGGCACCGCTAGCTAACAAGTTAGCTGTGCTAATGCTAAAGCATTTGTCATAAATATTAGTGGAAGCTAATGCTAAAGTGCTAGCATATATTATGTTGTTACCCAGCATGTGTCACTGACACGTGAGCTATAATAAAGTATAGCGCCCTCAGCAGGTTCTACTCGGTTATTACACACATACCTGCACGTTTGTGCGTCAGGAAGTGAAACTTTCACTCAAAATATATCGACGAGACGAGAACGCTCAAGCGCCAGTTTAATTTTCACATTACACTCTACATGTTCTCTAAGATATTATATTATATCTTGGTCTCTCTTGTCCATTTTATTTTGTTTCTTGTTTTAAATAAAGTTATTTGAGGAAAAAAGAAAAAGCAAAACTGCTGTAAACAAACGTCAAAATAAGAGCATGAATATAAACATCTAATTTGAATAATTAAGTCTAAAACCAAACCTTCAACACAGATTTTGAACTTTTTTACAGTTTAATAAATTAGCGTTTATTAGACTAACTTAATTTAAAGAAGCTAACTGCGCTAAATGTTTCCAGCTAAAATGTTAAGTTAAAAATTAGCTTTGCTATTAGCAGAAGTGTCTCCACTGATAAAAAATATTAATTTAACTGACCAGCATGTAGAAATCATAATAAGTAAAACACAATAACCTGAAGCTAACCTGACAACTCAGATTATAATCCAGTTTCATCTGTACTATAATCTGTTCTTCTGCAGCTTCATGGACTGGTGAGGCTGCTGGTCTGAGCTCCTCTCCCTGCTGGTGTCCAGTTTAGTTTTCACACACACTCTAACTGGACCATTCCCCAGTTAGTGAATGAGTCCAGTTAGTGATGTGTTGTAAGTCAGGGTGGGCGGCTCCAGGCCTGTAGGTTTGATCTCCTGTAACCTGTAGATGTGTCTCCACTGCCACAAACCTGAGTCTCCTAACGAGGCTGTTAGCAGGAGAACCTGCTGATTGAAGCATGTTGGACCAGGGAGACACTAAGACCTGCAGGACGCCGGCCGGGAGGCCGGGACGGCCCTCGTTGTTCTAAGTGATGACCTGCGTGGCGTTGCGTTGCAGGCGAGCAGCAGCAGCCGTCGCAGGACGACGGCGCGGCGGATATGGCAGCGCTGCTGGTGGACCGGGACGTGGTGAGGCTCACATCTGGCGCAGATTGATGCATGGAGAAAGTTAAGCTGATTGCAGGCCCAGTTTGATCTGAACATAATCAGAGTTTGGAGGAAAATCAGCTTATAGTTTAGAGCAGCGGGCGCACTGTTGGTTCAGGTTTAATCATTAATGCCTCAGCGAACCGACTCGTAATCCAAGTTGTTGTTTGCGCAGCAAATCCTGAACCACATCCTGGACGATGTGGAGTTCTTTGTGACCAAACTGCAGAAGGCGGCCGAGGCGTTCAGCGAGCTGAGCAGGAGGAAGAAGGGCAAGAAGGGCAAGAAGAAAGGGCCTGGAGGTGGCAAAGTCAAACATCACTCTATCTAATGCAACATATTAGAAATAATTTCAATAAAGATTGTAGACTTTTATTTTGATATACATTATTTATTTTAAATATATTTGAATTTTGGTTCAATTTAAAACATTTTAATTTACATTTTGAAAACTATGGAGAGTTAGTTTTAGTTGATTTTTAAATCCCAACTAAATGTTTCCCATGTTCGTTTTACTAAAACTCAAAATTTGTTGTTTTCCATTTTAAAAAATGACTATCAAAAAAAACTTTAGACCTCAATTTGAATATTGTTTACTTGGTGCTATTTTATATTTTAATTCAATTATTTGTTTCCTAAAATGTCTAATTGTTTTTGTTTTGAGGAAATAACACAAAGAACTTCCAATAATTGGCTTTAAGTAAATGAGAGAAAAAAGCAGAATTCTGACGCGCCTGTGCTTGTTTCGTCCACCAGAGGGCGTCCTGTCCCTGAGGTCCAAGTCTCCCAGTGAAGAAGAGTTTGTGGATTGCCTGCAGAAGTTCAAATATGCCTTCAACCAGCTGGTTACTGGTTCCAGTTCATTTAAACTGGTTTGGTTCTGATCCAGACCATAGCCAGTTCTGATTCTGCAGAACCTTCTGACCGCCTTCTCTGACCCGCAGGCGAGGCTGAAGGACCACATTCAGAACCCCAGTGCCGTGGATTTGGTCCATTTCCTGTTTACGCCACTCAGGATGGTGAGTCCAGGAAGTAACATCGCTAATGGTGGACACGTACCAACAGAACCGAGCAGAACTCCAGGGTCTCCCTGTCCCCAGGTGGTCCAGGCGTCCGGCGGTACCGAGCTGGCCCGGAGCGTCCTGGTTCCGCTGCTCAGCAGAGACGCCATCGAGTTCCTCCACACCGCAGGAACGGCTGAGGAGCGCCACCTGTGGGTGACTCTGGGCGACGGCTGGACCAAGTGCAGGTCAGAACCATGACCCGGTTCTGTTCTATACCAGACCTGGTTCTGATCTATACTGGATCTGGTTCTTTTCAGGTTCTTGTCTGTTTCTATATTTGGCTCATATTTCTTCCTGTAACAGACCAGAGAACAGGATCGATAAAGTCCTGGTCCTGGTTCTGGTTCTGGTTCTGTGCTCTTCTCATGATTGCTGTCAGTTTCAGTGAGATTTTCTTGTTTTCATATTTGCTTCATGTTCTCATCAGAAGTTTCTCTCTCATGTTTGTTCAGCCTGAATAATTTACTCCATTTCCTGTTTTCTGTGAAGTACTTGTTGGAGTCTCTCTGGTCTCCATGGTTACTGATCTCATGGCGGCCGCTCCGCGTGTTTTCCAGGCTGGAGTGGCCGAAAGACCACTACTTCCCCCAGGTGGCGCTGCGGTTCCGGGACGGCTGGGAGCCCCCCGTGGTTCCGGCCGTGGCTCCGAGTCGGGAGCAGGAACTCCTGCAGCTGGCCGAGAGCCTGGTGAACGCCGACGCCCGCGGCGCGGCCGACCTGCGGCCATGTCTGGAGGTCGGTCGATCGGAGCCCGCCGGAGGTTCTGGTGCTGACGCCCGCTAACGCGCTTCGTGTTCTGTGTTTCTGCAGCGGGGGGCGCTGCAGCGGTTTCCTCTGGCTGACGGGTACGCTCTCCATAACTCCGCCCACAAACGCTTCCAGGTCCTGGACCAGAACGCGGCCGTGGCTGCTTTCAAACACGCCGTGAGCCGCCGTGTGGACCGGTAACCGCAGGTCACATGACGCCCTGGAGAACTGGCCCCGCCCCTTGGCAACGCCACTGCTGCTAGCACTGCCGCTAGCACTGAGGCTAGCAGTACCGCTAGCACTGAGGCTGGCACTGAGGCTAGCAGTACCGCTAGCACTGAGGCTAGCACTGCCGCTAGCACTGAGGCTAGCACTGCCGCTAGCACTGAGGCTAGCACTGCCGCTAGCACTGAGGCTAGCAGTACCGCTAGCACTGAGGCTAGCAGTACCGCTAGCACTGAGGCTGGCAGTACCGCTAGCACTGAGGCTAGCAGTACCGCTAGCACTGAGGCTAGCAGTACCGCTAGCACTAAGGCTGGCACTGGCGCTAGCACTGAGGCTAGCAGTACCGCTAGCACTGGCGTTAGCACTACCCCTTCATTGGCTCAGTTATTAGTAAATACATGATGATTTAAAATACGAAAAATATTCTGATGGTTTTAATAATCACTAAATATGTTTAAAAATTTTGATAAATTTTTATTTATATTTGAAAATTTGAATAATTCTAAATAGTATTTATGTGTTTAATGAAGATAAAAATTAACTGATAATTTTTTCTACACCTAGATTTTAACAAACGATATTAACAATTATTCATTATTCTGACATTTCAGAAGAGTTTATTGGTTTTTCTGTATTTATTTGGAATGATTTCTTTAACTGAACGTATTTGTCTTAATTTATACTGTTTTGGTTAAATTGTAAGCATTTGTTGATAAAAATCAAATGTTGTTTTGCTTCATGTATTTATTAATGTTTTAAACCGATGAAGTTTTCTTCTTCATCTTTCTTGATTCTGTTCTTCATTTCCTCTTTTCAAACTGGAGGATCAGACTTTCCTCCATCTTTAAGTCCTTCAGCAGAAGGTTCTGGGTCGGGTCTGGATCCAGAACCTTCTGATCACAGGGAACATTTCTCCAGGGCGTCGGGCCCAAGTCGGGTCTGTTTGGATCCGTTAGCAGACTCTCAGATGCTCCTGGTATCGGCGCTGCTACAGTCCGGTTCTCATTGTGACCCGTTCTGTCCCTAAGGAGTTTGGACGCGCAGATCCGACTGGATCAGAACCTTTTTGCCAAATCAAAGTACGACTTTGTGGCGAGGAACAACACGGAGCTGTCGGTTCTGAAAGACGAACTCCTCGAGGTAAACCGCTAACCGGTTCTGGTTCTGTTCTGGATCTGAATGAAAAGCTTCTTTAGAACACAGAACCAGAACAAACAGGTTCTGCTGAACTGTCAGGAACAATTTCTAGGTCAGAAGTCAGAGCTGACGGGCCCCGGGTTCTGATGGTTCTGACGGGCCCCGGGTTCTGATGGTTCTGACGGGCCCCGGGTTCTGATGGTTCTGTCTGGCAGGTTCTGGATGACCGGAAGCAGTGGTGGAAGGTCCGGAACGGCGCCGGCGCCGCCGGCTATGTGCCAAACAACATCCTGGAGCTGACCAGAACCTCGGACCTGACCGGCCGTGGAGACCCGGTCTACAGCCACACCATCCAGGTACCTCACCTTCCTCCTCCTCCTCCTCCTCCTCATCCTCATCTCGCTCATCTTCATCCATGTTTCGTTTCTCTTGGCTGAAGCTCATGATGCCAAAGAAGGAGTTTGAGTTGTTTAAGGTAGGAAGAGCCGGGCTCCGGTTCTGATGCTCCGGTTCTGATGCTCCGGTTCTGATGCTCCGGTTCTGATGCTCCGGTTCTGATGCTCCGGTTGTGCTTCCTGGTTGCTTTGCTGTGGGTCTCTTAAAGGAACAGTCCCTCATTTCTGAACGGTTTGGGTCAGAATCATGTCTTCATCTCTCTGTATCTCAGAACCTTCAGAACCATCATTCAGGGTCAAACCGGGTCTTTACCTGGTTCGGCTCAGAGTGATGGTGGTTCTGACTCGCTGGGATGATCAGAACCTTTCGGGTTTAGCCAGTTTCTTTGTCCAATCATAGTCAGGCTGTGTCCTCTGCTAGATCACTTCCTGTTTTCTGTCCAATCAGAGCCCAGTAGATTTGACCTCTGATTGGTTCTGGAGGAACTGGACCTGAAGATTCTGTGAACCGGTCCATGTGAGGTTCTGACCCACAGCTGGTCATTTCCCATCAGAACCAGTGTAGCCAGTCTGTCCAGAGGACGGGTTCTGGTTCTGTATCTGTGCAGGTTGTTGGACTGTTCCTTTAGTCGTCTTGGAGCCGCGGGTTGCTCAGCCTGGCAGAGAAAAACGGGTTTTCAAAAACCTCTTCCTGAAGCCACAAACGGCTAAACATTTAGTTTAAATATTTAACTCCAAACTAAACATTTGGTTTGAAATTAAATATTGAATTCAAAGGCTAAATATTTAACTTACTAACTAAATATTTATCTCCATAAATAGAAAGCTAACTATTTAGCTTCAAACTGTGGCATTTATAAATTGACTTTAAAAATAAAAACACAACATGACTTATGAACCCTGATTCTTTTTCTCTTCTGACTAAATAACCCAGATTCTTGCTGTGAGTTTTCATGTGTGGCTGCAGACGGTAGCTACAGTAGAGTCCCTGGTGCTCAGATTTAGTGACTGAATACAACATGTTGTATCTTCTGACCTCCATCTTTGCTCCATTTCACCTCAGCAGCAGTTACTGGGAGAGTTAAACGAGGTAAACCATCATCTCCTCATCGTTCGGGACATTTATCAGAACATCCATCGGCATGATTTTAACTTGATCAGGCTAAAGCCGAGCAGCTGAGACTCGCTTACAGGAAGTTCTGAGTTTCTGATCAATATTATCACATTAAGGTTCTATGAATATGATGACCAAAGTTGAAAACATCTAATGTGACTTAAAGTTCATCCATGTCATGAAAACGAGTCACATTTTAAGGTAATTTGTTTAAAAGGATCTAAAACTGCGGCCATTTTGAAAAACGTCCTTCCTGAAGCTCAAGTGGCTGATGGGAAATCTGAAGAATATCCAACCTGAGGGGTTAGCATGCTAATGTTTATGCTAGTACCTACATATACAGTGATGAGCTGCAGTGCGAAGTAGAAATGGTTTCCTCAGTTTCAGGTTTTAAGGCTGACCTTTGCTGTGACCTTTGAACTTCTGATAAAGCTCCAAACATCATTAAGAACCAGACACTAAGGCGGTTCTGTTCTCCTCCAGAAACAGACCACAAAGTTGGATCCGCCTCCAGGTAAACCTCAGATGTCTGAGGTCCCGTCGCCGCCCGCTCCCAACCGGCTCCCCACGCCGCCGCTCCCTCCCCCCGCCGCAGAACCTGGCAAACCGAGCGGCGCCGCGCTCAGCCGCAACAACAGCAGCACGTCCAGCGATGCCGGTGGCACCGCCGTAAGGGAGCCGGGTGCCCAGAGAGCCGCCTCCGCCGCAGGACGTGAGTTCACTCCTCACAGGAAGTTGAGCCATTATGAGGAAATTGTCGTCTGATAACTCCAGGCCCTAGCTCAGCTTTGTGTGTTTTTTCGACCCTCTCGTGTCATGTTGTGGTTCTGCAGGCAGAAAGTCCAACATGGAGGAGGTCCAGGACGAGCTGGTCCACCGGCTGACTTTGGGTCGGAGCACCCAGAAAAAGTTCCAGGTTCCGTCTCGGAGCAACAGCGGCAACCTGCCGGCTCCAGGAATCACCTACGACTCTCCGCCAGACGAAGTGAAGACCTGGCTGGAGGCCAAGGGCTTCAGCCCAGTGTGAGTGCAGCGGACCGGACCGGGTGTCTGGACCGGACTGGGTCGTGACCCCTGCCGTTTCTCTGCAGGACCATCAGCAGCCTGGGCGTTCTGACCGGAGCCCAGCTCTTCTCCCTCAACAAGGAGGAGCTGAAGACGGTTTGTCCTGACGACGGCGGGCGGGTCTTCAGCCAGGTGACGGTCCAGAAGGCGGCGCTGGAGGTGAGAGTTCACCAATAACGCACCAATAACGCACCAATACGTCTGAAACGTTGGCACATTAGTGCTAAAGTTGCTGCAAATTAAAAAGCAGAAATAGATTAAAATCTAAAACTAGAAATTTGACCGGGGCCTGCCAAAGTTCTGATGCTAAAAAGTAGCATCAATGCTAAGCTTAGCTGAAAACATAACAGAGTAGCATGTGGAGATTCACAAGAATGTTGACTAACATGGAGAATGCTGTGAGTAGCACCTGGGGCATCACTAGCATGTTGTCTTCCATTCACTTCCTCCATTCAGTATAGTAAACATGGCTAATAAGTAAGAAAAATAGCTAAAGCTAATGCTAATGCTAGAGTGTTGCCTATCATTAGCCGCAAGGCAGCACACTAACCTGGGAGGTAAAGCTAATACAGGCTAATATTAGTGCACTAACTTGAGGCTTTTTAAAAATAGTTTGATTAAGCTTCATTTTAAATGGCCACAGTAATCCAGTGTGAACCAGTTACTGGGTTAAATCAGTTCTATGATGCCCAGAACATTCTGCTCAGGCTCCTTCTGTGCTACCTCAGACATCCACCATCATTGTAGTTCTGACATTCTGCTCAGCCCTCTGTTTTAACTGAGTGTGCCACCATAGTAAGAACTACAGACATGGCGTCTTTGTAGTCCAAGCAGCTGCTCTGTTGCTATGGTAACGAATCCCCGGCTAACTGTCGGCTGTGACTGAGACACACAGGGGGAGACAGAATTCTGTTTGAACCAGCCAGTTTCACTGAAAACCGCAGTCCGAACAAGTCCTTCCCGTTCGGGAACCGGGATACGTATTGGAAAACCGTTTGAAGCGTCTGAGAGGACTATTTGTCGTCTCTGATATTACCGCCATTCATATCTCTACCTCACTCACAGTAATAACGGCGATGAGAGAAAGATGGTGTGCGCTGATGGCTGAGAGCGGGAGCTTCCCCTGTCGCATGACTTGACAGAAAACCGGAAGCCCAGTGAAATTTCCAAAACATTTTACGGCAGCAGGCATGCGTATCGACGTCATGACCGACTTTGATACCGATGGGGCGATACGTGAGGGCGAGTTGGAAATGATTTTGGGGTCGGAAATCCGCTCTGCCTCCCTCGCGGAGCGGCAGCTTCACTCTAATTGGACTACAAATCTAAAACTTTGGGTCGTAATTGGTATCGACGTGCCGTCTTCACTTCTTAAGAGGTCACGGCGTGTCTGCAAAGTGACCTTTGAATGTCATTTCACCTGAATTGATGACGACAGAAATTCCTCAAAAATAGGGTATTTTAGGGTTTTTTTGTTTCTTCGCTCCGTTGACTTCAGTGGGATTTTGGGGCGTTGCTTTTTGTAATTTATGTCGCCATGGTAACTCCCAATCCCAATAAAGTCTGTCGCGACGGAGCCGCACGTTTTGAAACCACTTTTGTGGGAAGCATCAGCCGCATTAACGGTGACCAATAGAGACGTTGGGAAAATTAAAAAGGAAAATCTGCAAATTCAGTCCGAATATTTGGATAAAAATATTAAATAAAAATAACTGGTATATTAAAATCACATTAGTTATTTAACAAATTAAATAAAATTTTAATTTCACAAATTTCATTGAAATTAACAATTAAAATAACATTTTATATTGAATAAAAAAATTACAATTTTAATATAATTACAAAGTATTAATAAAACTGAGAAATTCAGTTTTATGTTACTGTTAAAATATTACATAAAAGTAAATTATTTTATTTCTTCTATGTGAAAACATTCATATGAACTGAATCCAGCCAATCCCAGAGCAGCTTCAGCTCTAAACAGGAAACTGAATTATTCATTATTTTCTGCCCAAAAATATGAAAAAGATTTAAAGTTTTTTTCTCAGATTAGTTAAATAATTATGTGACAAATAAAAGAAAAGATTAAAGATGAAATCAGATTTTATCTCAGTTCTGATGATGGTGATGATGAAGATGTTCATCTGGCGGAGCTTCCACCTGATTGGTCCGTTAGAGGAGACCAGAACCGCTGGACCGTTTCATACTGGTATCGCTGCAGAACCAGCCACGAGTCAGTCCCTCTGGCCCGACCCGGTCCGGTCCGTGACCCGGTCCGGTCCGTGGCCCGGTCCGGTGCCCGGTCCGTGGCCCGGTCCGTGACCCGGTCCGGTCCGTGGCCCGGTCCGTGACCCAGTCCGGTACCCGGCCCGTGACCCGGTCCGGTCCGTGGCCCGGTCCGTGACCCGGTCCGGTACCCGGCCCGTGACCCGGTCCGGTCCGTGGCCCGGTCCGGTACCCGGTCCGTGACCCGGTCCGGTACCCGGTCCGTGACCCGGTCCGGTCCGTGTCCCGGTCCGGTACCCGGCCCGTGACCCGGTTCTCCAGCGTCTCTCTGCTGTCGCCGTCTGCTTCCCCCCTGCAGGTTTTCTTCTGAGCCTCCTCTGATCTTCTGACCGGCTGCATTCAGGTACCGTTTCTCTTTGGCGCCTCCACGGCCGGTTCTGTTGGCCAGAACCGCAGTAAAGTCAAGTGACCGGACCCAGACGCAGCTTCCTGTAGAATAAATTAAACTGAAGCTGAGAAAATAAAAGCATTTAGTTTATAGGTTACAGATGAAACATCTGCAGTTCCGTCTGCGGCGCTACGCCAGGCCACTAGATGGCGACGCACAAGAAAGCTGTTTGCATTTTATCCTGAGTATAAACTTGAGTTCATAACCCAGCTGATGGAATCACAATAATATCACCTTTTTGAATTCTGCACCTATGAAAAACTAAAACATAACTAATAAAACCTAAAGTAAAACTAAAGCATATTTAATGAACACCAGAAAAAGTAACTAATTAACTGAATTAGACAACGAAAGAAAACCAAAGTATAATAAAAACTTAAAACTGACTCTGAACGCTTTCTGACAACAAACCGACCCAAGAAGAAGAACATAGCCGTCACCAAGCAGCGCGCCGTTTATGGCAGTAAAGATGGCCGCCACAACGCTCGGCATGGATTTGACTTATTTTTCATAAGCTGCACAGATCGGGCAGAAACATGGTAATCAGACGCAGCGTTGGATCTGTCGGGTTTTGACGTGACCTCCTGACCTTTTACCTTCAGATTATTGACCCGTCCTGGACCAGGACGTCCGTCCTCATCTTGGACTGTGGGCCTGACGGCGCCCCCACATGGACACTCAGGGTTTAGCCGGACCTGGCCAGCAGAACTAGTCTAGAGGAGTTTCCTGTGTAGCTGCAGCGCATGTCCTCCCTGACCTCTGCCTGGTTAGCCCCGCCCCTTTGGCCCCGCCCCGTAGCCCCGCCCCCTCCTCTGAGGCCTCTCGCTCCCCGGTTAGTCTGGGTGAGTATCAGTTACTGGTTCAGATCTGGACCTGCTGCAGCACAAACATCACAGCTCAGATTATTCTGGACCAGAACCGGATCTAGAATCAGAACCAGATTCTGGATCATGACTCTCCAGAGGTCGCTGACCCCTTCAGTGTTTGGGTTTTATTCGGCTGGTTCTGGCTCCGTGGCGCCGCTGCAGATGTTTGTGCTCCCAGCCGTTACCCAGCATGCATCCTGACTCCTGCTGCTTGGCGGTTCCCTGACCGGGTCGGCGCCGCCGGACAAAGCCCGGCCGGCACCTACAGAAGAGGATGCTGGGAAACCTTCTGCTGCCAGGCGATGCTGACGCTCGTTAGAGTTTTGGCTCAGAGGCCGGCAGGAGACTCTCAAAGTGGACCAGAACCAGATAAACCAGTTAAACCAGATGAAACTAGCCGGTTAGCTAAGCAGAACCTTTAACTGGGTTAGAGCAGTTTGACCCAAACGCACTCTGAAGAACTTCAGGGGTATAAATACTTTGTACCAAGAGCTCATCATCAACTCATCCAGGAAGTGCAGAAGGAACTCTGCAGGCCTCAGCTAAGGTCAGAGGTCATGATTCAACAGTCAGAAAGAGACACTCCAGGACCAGAACTGCTGCTGACCAGTTCTGGTCCTGGAGTGTCCAAAGACCAGTCTGACATTTACCAGGAACATCCTGGGAAAACAATCTGTGGTCTGAATAGGTGGTTCTGGTTCTGCTTCATCTGGTCCAGAACCAGAACAGTGGCTGGAAGCCTGTTCTGAACCTGAAGGTTCACCGGTCTGCTTGGTGACAGCCCAGGGGTCAAAGGTCGGATCGATTCTGCTCAGGTATCATCTGACCCGAGCAGTGACCCGTTTCTTTGGCGCTAGCCGGTGGCGCCGTTTACTTGCGTTTTGATCAGAGTCGGGGTTTCGTCCAGGATCTCACACTTTGCTGCTGCTGACTGAGTCCTTCATCCTGAAGACCTCAGAACCTAAAACTGGACCGGTGGGAATCCGTCCTCCGTTTCTTCCTAACGGGCGACCCAGCAGGAAGCGGCTCGCTCAACTTCCTGTTAGCTCAGCGGGTCATTAGCAGCAGCAGAGATGGTTTCTTAGCCAAGTGTCCCTGTGAGAGTCTCCGGCGCTCAGGTCTCCACGTCCTGCCCGTGTCCTCACGTCTGTCCTGTCTCTGTCTCCCTCAGAAGAGTTCAGGCTCTGAGCTGCAGGAGATCATGAGGAGGCGGCAGGAGAAGCTAGCAGCTAGCACAGTCGACTCGGGGGTGGAGTCTTTCGACGAAGGCAGCACCCACTGAGCGTCCGCCATGTTTCTCCCGCTCTCCACCCACAGGTGGCGGCCGACCGGGCCGAGTTCGTGGAGATCATGCGGCGCAGACAGGAGCTGCTCAGCTTGTCGCCGTAGCAACGGATGGACATCCAGAAATGACAAAACCTTCTGCCATGTTTGCCTGAACTTCACGGGGACTTTTTGCTACTTGTAGCTGATTTTTCCAAAGCGAAGCCTCACAGTATTAAAGTCGGACCGCCTCTTTGTGCCTCTCGGATTTTATTCTCACTTCCTAGAAGGCAGAAAACGTTCATGCATAAATACTTAAGGCAGAACCAATCCATTCTATCGCCAGTTCCTGGATTTAAATGAAACTTTGTCAGATTGTCAAATAAATCTGAAGACTTCTGCTGATAATTTTCATCTCTGTATGAATGTGAAGCTGGATTTATTTATCATTATCATAAAGTTTAGTTCATATGTTTAAAACCTGGAATATTCTAGTTGTTCTGTGACTGAATGGGATAAAAATCCATGAGAAGCACAAACTGAAGCTGCTGAGTTCAGAAACGCAGATTGTTTAAGACCAACATGTACATTTTCTGAGGCTGCAGGCATTAAACTAAAGGATGATACACTAATGATTCATTTAAGATCAAACTGCTGTAAACAGATTTATTCTAGAGTTGATGATCTTCAAACGTGAGAATGTTTTTGAGCTGGAGGTGAAGACTGTAGGACTTTCATGAATGTAGACGACCTGCCAAACTTCACTGATGTCTTGTCCAAGCTCCGCCCACATGTGCAGGTGAGTCATCCCTCCAGGTCCGGCTGAAGCAGAACCGGGTCCAACTGAGGCCGGTTCTTCAGGGATGACCTGGAAATGATTTCTGTTGTACCTATGTGAAAACTTCTGCTGAAAGGAGAGGAAGTTGGCATGTGAATTGTAGCACTGCAGCGCTGTAATGAGACTGGTAAAAGTGAGCTACTTTGCTTTAAACATGATTAGAATCTTTGTACCCAATCAGGTGTAGCGGCCAATCAGAAAGCAGCATTAGTAGTTTTCATCGTGCCTTTTTCCATGTAACTGCTCATAATAAAGGATTTCCATGAATCCCCGACTCTTCTGATTCCTGCAGGTTTAATCAGCAGCTGAACCAAAACGTTTTAAACTCGTCTGTTTAAAAATGACAATTGGGTGTTGTTCTATTTTGTAACATTGTTCTCATTACTTCAGGAGAAATATTTGATTTATGGAGATGGTATGTCATATTTTTAGGGTTACACAATAAAAAGCATTGATCATAACTTAAACATGAAACTACAACATTAGACGTGATGGCATAACATCAAAAAGCTTATTCTACACAATGACGTCATAGTACAGTATTTCACCTCATTTTCAACAATGCACTGTGATATTTAGCTCATTTTTGATGTCTTGTTATGTTTCATTTGCCCTCGTTGTCGAACCCGTAGGATACTCTGCTTCATGTCACATCACTTTCACTGCCACAGAATATTATGTGGCATTTTACCTCATTATTGATGTCATGGGCATAACATCAAGCCTACTATGTATGATGTCATCACATTGTATACTATGTTTCCTTTTAGGTCATTTTCAATATACTATGCTTAATTTGACCTCATTATAGTCATTATACGCGTTACTATACTAGGCATCACGTTACCTCATTCTGGATGTCATAGTTACTATGCATCATTTACCCTAATCTTATACTATGCATCATTTTAAGTTGCACAGCTGCAGATGTGTTTTTAGAGTCTCTAGAATGTGAAGACTCATCAGATTAAATCTTTTGTTTCTCACATTTAACGATTGCTTCGTTCTGCACAGCCTTCCTGCGTTTCAGCTTCATCCATCCATTTTCTGTTCACCTTGTCCCTTAGTGGGTCGGGAGGAGCTGCTGCCTCTCCAGCCACGTTCCAGGTGAGAGGCGGCGTCACCTGGACAGGTCACCAGTCTGTCGTACGTTTCAGCTTCAGTAACTTTAAATTATTAAACAGCAGAACTTTTTCTCAGGACTGATAAAATGAGACAACACGGATATCTGCAACAATTTAATTGAACACACATTAAAATTCTGTGACAATTTCAAGTCAAACTGTAAGTGACACAATGCACAAGAAAAATGGCACCAACGACGTACGAGTTTGGACTGGACACACTAAGCAAGAGAAAACCGTGAATGTTCAGAGTTCCCAGAGAGTCAAGATTTACATTTACAACCTTAGAAAAAAAGCCTAAAGCAACAGTTTCACAAGAAGTTCTGAGCAATAACGAGCAGTAAACAGCAGTTTTATGTACAGTTCATCTGGTATCTAACAGTGACATGGAGCCATAAGCAGACTGAGGCGACTGAGGAACCACAAGGCCACAACACCAAGCTGCTCAACAGAAACTGTGCTTTTCTTTACTCCCACATTCACTAAAAGCTGTGTACAAAAACACACGGTGTCCTCAAAATGCTCCGCTCTCTGTTTTATTACTGCCAAACTAAAAGCTCCACATGTCATAAAGTTCAGTCTGAACTTGTAACCAAACAGCTGTGAAAAAATCGAAATACCAACACAAAGCTGACAGCAGCAACACTGGTGCATTATAAACATGTGGAACTCCAGCAAGTTATCAGCATGAAAATGTAAAAATGAAAAACTCTGGATTCATTAAATGAAACATTTCCATTAATGAGATACAGTTCTATTTTTACCAAGATCGATTTTTTAATAAAATCAGAAACGATGAAAAATGTTACTTTTGATAAAACAGATTTTGTCTGTACAGTTTCACCAGAAGAAAAGGATTTTAAAATAAGGCCATGAAAACCAAAACTCAGTTTCTGAAGCTGAAAACTGCAATATTGAGAGAAGCTGAGCTTTTATTTTGACAACACCGTGCACTTCCTGAATGCAGAGTAATAGTTTGGGTTCGGCGGGCTCGCCTCTGACCAGGAGACATTCTCTAAAGTCATGGAGCAGAGATCCAGAGTGATTCCAACCCTCAAGTCATAAAATCAGAACAAAGATGAAAAACCAAAAGTTGATATGGAAAAAAAGAGCAAACGCTTCACAGAACGGCCACCAGGGGGCGCCAAACATTCCTGAATTTTACTCACCGGGTCTTTATAACAACTCCAAAAATAATTTAGGTCTTCTATAATCAGAGTTTAAAAATATGTTTCTCCAGTATG
The DNA here is from genome assembly GCA_903067095.1 of Girardinus metallicus. Taxonomy (NCBI): domain Eukaryota; kingdom Metazoa; phylum Chordata; class Actinopteri; order Cyprinodontiformes; family Poeciliidae; genus Girardinus; species Girardinus metallicus. Next base: position 63,670 of record CAEGAE010008175.1, on the reverse strand, counting down.
TTTTGTGAATTAAAATAACAGATATTTGATCATTCCAGATTTACAGATAGAATGAGCAACATTTACTGCCACCAAGTGTTAAAGACGAGAACAGCATGATTAGCTTCAAACTGACTGGTTTCATCTTCACCGCCTTAAGCTTCCTGGTTTAAGGCGGTGAAGATGTTTTAGGTATTTTCTTCTTGTTAAACATTTTGACTTTAAACTTGAATTTTAGATTTAGAGAAAACAAACATGTGGGATTATTTAATCCAGACGCACCAATGATGAGCTACTTAGTGTTGAATGGATTTTTGCTGACTGGATTTATTCTGGCGGATCGTTTCTGTCCAGAGGAGCGGCAGGGTCAAAGGTCAGACAAAAAGAAGGAGGAGGTTAAGATGATCAGATGTTTGGGCCTTTGTCTCCGGACCAGATCTGCTGCCTGGAATTTCCCAGAATTCCCTCTTCTTGAAGCCCATGTGCTCCGGTTCTGATGAAACGTCGCTGCCGGTGCTGAAGCTCTTCTTCAGTTTGAAGCAAAGCGACGGAAACGCAGCGATCGTTCCGAAGGTTCGTTCTTCTCTTCACCTCAGTGCAAAGTTAAACTGCGGCATTCCCAGTCCTCCCAGTCCTTAAACAACCTGGTCGTTCTCTTCCTGTGTTGGGGGTTCTGCTGGTTCTGCAGCTCTCGGATCAGTTCTAGTGGCAGTGTCCAATCAGCGTCTGCTAGCTGCCAGTGGCTAGCTGCTAACCGCCAGCGCTGACTGAGGCAGAAACTAAACGTGACAAAGCAAAGGAAGTCGGTGTGCAGGCTTCCAGCAAATCCTGAGATAAAAAAAACGACATCAAATGGAAAACTGCTGACTCAGACCAACAGAGGTCAGAGGTCAGAGGTCCTGCATCATGGCGGGTCGCTGGAAACAGCCTGAATGATTCTGGTTCTGGTCAGTCAGTGAAAGCTCCTTAAGGCAGAACTCCATCAAACGCCGGGACACCGAGTCAAATAAAAGCCGGGGTCAAAGGTCACTCTGTCATGTTCTGGTTCTGATGATGAAGCGGGTCATCTTCTACAGAGAATGGATGCCTGAAGCACCGTCACCACGCCGCCGCCTGCAAGACAACGAGCAGTGCAGAGGAGAACCTGGTCAGCACACCGGTGCATCCAGTTAGCATGCTAGCCACCGAATGGATCTGCTGGGAACGCTCAGGATCCGACATTCAGCTGGAAGAATCCAGGAAAAATCCAGAATTCAACCAACTTGTTAGCATCCAAACCACACGACTAAAGAAAACAGCAACCAACCATTTTACCAGTTGTTCAGTCAACTAACCTGCTAAATGATAAACTTCCTACTCCTGTGGACTTTACTGGTTCTGATGGCTCAGAACCAGCTGCAGATCACTTTCTGCAGCTGGTTCTGAGCCCAGTTCTGATTGTACCAGGTTCTGAATCAGCTGGTACCGGTACCAGCCGAAGGTTCCCTGGACTTGGACTCACATCTCATTATGTCTTGCTGGAGTTCTCGTAGATGACATCAGATGTGATGGACTGCTGCTTCTTCTTCTGCCACATCAGGAGGACGCACTGATGGATGAAGACATACTGCTCCTGCACACACACACACACACACACACACACACACACACGGTCTGTATTGTGGCAGAGGGTGTGTGTGAGTTGGGTGCTGAAGCCCGACTCGTCCTGACCTCGGTCTGGACCATGGACAGCCGGTGGGACCTCATGTCCGACACCATGCCCAGGATGTCCACGAACTCGTGTTCCCGGATGTGCTGCATCAGGCGGTCCAGGGCCATGAAGGTCCCGGTTCTGCCCACGCCGGCGCTGGAACAGAAGCATTTGGGTTCTAACGGGTCGCCAGCAGAACCAACTACCTCCAGGTCTAAACATTTCTTTGTATCTAATATGCCTGGTTCTGCAAGGTCACCTGACTGATTATATGACACCAGAACCGGACCTTCTGGAACCAGCTGGTGACCGACCTGCAGTGGACGATGATGGGGTCTTTGGTCCTGTTGGCCTGCTGCCGGACGATGTGGACGAACTGCAGGATGCTCTCGATGGCGTTGACCGTGGGAACGCCGTGATCCGGCCAAGAGGTGTAGTTCAGGTGGAGGACGTCCAGGGTCTCGTCCGCCTGCAGGGGGAGGCAGAGAGTCATGGCAGTTCTGATCGGACCTTTAAAGCCACGTCCTGCAGGAGAAGAAGACTCACATATCCAAGTCGAAACTTTCTGATGATCCACTCCGGAGAGCCTTCCTCAGAAAGCATCTCCACACTGATGTCGCCGTACATGACCGGCTCGTCTGTGAACGGCCAGTAGTGGTCGCACTTCACCTGGAAAAACGCAAAACATCAGCTGGGAGGAGCAGCAAATGTAGATACAACCACCAGCCAGCAGGGGGCAGAATAAACACTGAGCTTCACTGACAAGGATCAGCCAGCAGGGGGCAGACTCGAGCCTGTATTTGACTGTAGGTCTAAGACATACGGTAGGAACAGCGCCACCTTGTGGTGACCAGAAATGTTTCTAATACATAGAACTGTTATATGATGTGGATTTGAACCGGACCGGACCGGACCGGCTGCTCACCCTGCGGCGCTCGTTGCATTGCGTCAGCATGACGATGATGGGCGACTTCTGCTGCAGAACCATCTTCCAGAAATCGTTGCGCGTCTCCGGCAGTGGCCCCTGGGTGGCGATGTACTCATTGGAATGTCGGTATCCCTGAAACAGAAACCGGATCAGAGGAACTGGAACAGAATCAGGAGCAGAACAGTCAGCTCAAATATTTAATGCTCAGAATGTCAGAAAAGCCAAACTGCTCTTTAGATCCAGACGGTTTCAGAACCAGGACAGTTTCCTGGACGACTTAATCAGGAGCCAATCAGGATTCAACATCAGTTTCAGAGTTTTGTCATAATCAGAAACTTCAGCCGTTATTTTAAACCAGCTGAGAGAATTATTTCTGTTACTTCCTGTTTCTATCTGCAATACAAAACAACTTCTGCTTTAGTTTTATGACTTAGCTCCTAAACAAACATAACACCAATAAATCTGCCTTTTTATACCTTTATGACATCAGCAGAATAAAGACTTCCTGTTTAAACAGGAAGAACAGAATTTAAACTTTCTGATGGCCTAAAAAACCATAAATGGGCTTTATGGACCATTTCTCTGGGATTCTTGTTCTGGTCGGAACCATATGGACCCTTCAGGACTTCAGAGACTTGCTGATCCAGTGTTACCAGAACCAGAACCAGGTGAGGCAGCATTTAGCTTCTCTGTTCCTCAGCTCTGGAACCTGAACCTGAGAAGATCACAACCTGCTGGTTCCTGTAAATCAGAACTGGACTCTTTGTTGTTTTCTGGATCTTTCCGGTACTGTCACCGCTCAACCCGTATTCTTCTCATTAATGGCTCAGTTTTATCAGTACCGTTCGCCTGGAAGGTCCAAACATCAGTTCCGGTTCTGCCGGACTCTGGCTCGGGTTCATCTCTATGCAGATGATGCCGAGATATTAAACATGTTCCTGAGCTACAGACTTCTCCAAGGATTCACTCTGGGAGACCTTACAGGAGCCTTCAGGTCATGTGATCAGGTCCTGCTAGCTGAGCAGCATGCTAGCCTGGAAGCTAAAGAGGGGCGGAGCCTCCAGGCTGTCTTCTCTCTGAACTCGTCTTTTCATTTTTCTGTTTTATTGGTTATTTTTATCAGAAGCTCTTTGTGATATGCTGACCATCAGATGAAGCTTTCTCTTTCAATGAACCATCAGCTCCCCCTGGTGGCCAGCTGTGGAGGTGCATTTCTCATTAAATACGAAGGTTTCTGATTTGGGCCAAGGCGGACTGAGCTGTGGAAGTTCTTGACGGGTTGCGGGAGCCGGCGGATACTCACAGGGATGTAGTTGGCGTTGATGTAGTCGGCACCTTCGTCGTTGTGCATGGAGACCAGCTTGACCCGACTGAAGTCATCTGAGAGAGGAGGGCGGTTAGTCAGGAGATGAACTACAGATGCTGTCAGACTTCAGCAGAACCCAGTCTGGATCTGGAACCGGGTTCAGACTCACAGGGCAGGATGTTGGTGTATCGGTTCTTGGGCCTGTTGACCGGCAGGTCGGCGGCATCGTGGGTCAGATCCAGGCCGACGCTCTTCAGCTCCTGGAAAACATCCAGAGCAGATTTCAGTTCTGATGGAGAACCGGCCCGTTTCTGAACCCATCCGGGTCCGCAGCCCCCTGGAGGACAGGACGTCTCCAAGTCGTACCTCGAACTGCAGGGAGAACTTGTAGGCGGAGTCTTTGCTCATGTCCTTGAAGTAGGCCTCGAAGTCGTCCAGCTGCACCGGGCTGCAAACACAAACCACGTCAGACGGTTCTGAGAAGTTCTGACCTCCGGTCCAAACCGCTACCTGGGAACGCTCAGAGGAAGTCAATAATCCTAATCTAATCCTCATCCTAACGGTTCATGCTGGGGCTCAGGGTTCAGAGTCTGGCTCCGCCGGGTCCAAAACCCAGAATATCCCAGCCTCCTCTTCCCAAACCAGAACCTCCCAACAGAACCATAGTGACCCAAAGGTGCAGCTCAATGACTGCAGCATCGGTTGAGTTCAGCGGCGCCGCTGAGACCGCCAAACATCAGAACGGCTGACAGCCAATGAAAACCCAGAGCAGGATTAGAACAGTCAAAGGGTTCTAATCCAGAATGTTCTGTTGGGATTCTGTTCTGACTGGGATGAAGCAGTCTGGGCTTCCAGAACCACTGCAGGAAAATGTTCTGCTGCCTCATCAGAACCAGCAGGTCCCAGAAACAGGATTTTCCTGTCTGACTCCTGATTGGTCCGGACGTCTTCAGCTGTCCAATGGGGCGCGGTCTCTGCTGAGGACACGCCCTCCTGCCTCAGAAGGTCCGAGCCCACAGCATGATACCACCTCTACCACCAGCTGGTGAAGGACGAAGGTTCTATTGCAGAACCGTTGGAGCGGATCGGTCCAGCTGCTGGTTCCGGATGTTCTTCTGCTCTCCAGAAGGAGGAATGACAGATTGGATCAACTTCCTGTTTTTGTTCCCAAACTGGAGATCATCAGAACCTCTCCGACCCGCCATGGCGCCGATTCTGGACCCGATCCGGATTAACGACACTTTCCTGTTTCTGAGATCAGCTTGGGATGAAGGAGTGACGGATTTTCTCCCAGATTAGACGGGATGAGTGAAGCTCAGAGGGAGAAGCGGATGGGTGAAGGTTAAAGGTCAGGGTGGAGCAGATGGCTGAAGCTGGACAAACAATCAGAGTCTGAAGCTTCAGGACTCAGTTACCTGGTTAGCTTCCGTTTCTTTAAAGCCGTTTTGCTCCTAAAACACAAAGAGTGTGAAATCCAAACATCATCATCACCACCTTCATCATCATCATCATCATCACCAGCAGCAGCAGCACCAGCAGCACCAGCAGCTGCAGCAGCAGCACCAGCAGCTGCAGCACCAGCAGCAGCAGCAGCTGCAGCAGCTGCAGCAGCAGCAGCAGCAGCAGCACCAGCAGCTGCAGCAGCAGCACCAGCAGCTGCAGCACCAGCAGCTGCAGCAGCTGCAGCAGCTCAGGACCGTCTGTGCAGCAGCACCGCCCCCTGCTGGCGCTTCACAGTCACTAACTTTACTGTGGTGAATATTTTGGTTCTTCATAAAGTTTATTCTGCTTCTGCTGCAGCTCAGAGGTTCATGTGGAACCAGAATTTACTGGACTTTCATCACCAGAACTTTAGAGTCCAGTGAGGCGGTTCTGATCCGTTTCCACGGTTTCCTTTGAACTGTGGAAAACAGCAGCTGCACAGACGAGTCCTGTGGGTTATTGGAGGTTTAACACGCACTTCCTCTAATAAAATATGATTTTACTATTCCCGAGGTTCTTTTTGTTATAACACGATATTTTCTTCAAATAAAAATATTCTATTACAAAATTTTAATAAATTTATCATTGTGATACTCTTATAATTTACTAATAATCTTAGAATATTAGAATATGATATTCTGCATTGTCAATAATACATTTCAGTATAAAAATTTAAAAGTTAATTTAAAACAATAAAAACTGAAAAATCTCCCGTTTTTGTGGATGAAACTATTAGAGGAAATACGGCAGAAAGCAGGCAGGAAGTCTGTGGCTGCAAGTTTCCATCTGTCTGATTTACTTCAAACAAACTTTCATTTATACTAAAAAGTTCAATTTGGGAACAGATTTGTTTTTATTTGACTTTTAGAAACAGAATTTTAAATTTATACTTTCTAGATACATTTTAGTTCATAAAAACGTTTTATTGTCACGGTAACAAGTCGGTCAAATGTTTTATCAGAACAAAAGATGAGAGAATAACGATTTCTTTCTTGAAGAAACGTTTTTTCAGCCACAGGCTTCCAGAAACCTTTCAGAGAAGAAGCCAAACATGAGATCGCCACCGTGCAGACGGCCGGCCGGCCGAACCCGTTACCTGCCTGGCACCCGGCTCCGTCAGGCTGGACTTTACTCTAAACCATTCATGCTTTTACTTTGAAATGCCTCTGAACTCACAGGAAACCAGGATCATGCATATCTACAGAGCTACTGAGTGACTGACAGCATGCGGCGAAGCAGAGTCAGCATCATGCTGCGGACGTCCGCCGTGTCGGAGCGATCCGCCACAGATCGGCGCGATGCTAACGCTTTCCAGAGGGAGTCTGGTGTGTCTGAACATCCACAAGAATGTCAGGATTTACATGATATTTTCAGAAAACCATGAAATGCTGAGAAAACAATCCAACAGCAAAGTCGTTCTGCTGGTCTTAAAAAAGCCAAATGAAAGAAATAAAGCAGCAAATAATGATAAAACTTCTGGTTATTTGTCTGTCATGAACTTTTTTTCTTGAAAAATCTGTTGAAAACGGTCAAAACATCCAAATCACCAATTTATAAAGTTACAGTTACATAAAAGCTGATCAGCAGAGAAAACTAAACTCCTGCCAGCTCAATGGTTTCCATGAAGCAAAAGCAAACAGTAAAAACATCTGGATAAACGTGTTTGGCGGCCCTGAGGAACACCACGGAGTTCATTTCCTCCGCTCAGAGAGCTCTAGACGAGGCGTCAGGAAAACCTGGAGTTCCTGGTTCAGAGCCCTGAGGGACTCCAAGAGTCTGCGGAAGAATTAACACACCAGACCGATCTGTGCGTCTCTGAGTTCAAACTGTGGACTGCGGCGGGTGAACATGCCCCCGAAGTGCAGCAGGCGCTTACTTACCACGGATTAATATAAAAAGCCAAAAGATAATCAGTCCAAAGGCAGGATGGCAGGAGGGTAAGGAAGGCAAAGAGGCTTCTTCGCCTGAAGGTTCAAATAAACAGACACAAAAAGAGAAAGTAAAGATAACAGACACCAGGGGGCGACAGGGAGGAGCTCCGTTAGTAAAGAGGCTTCAATTAGTGCAGAGTTAAAGCATCAAGCTATGACATCACCGCTGGCTCCGCCCACAACGCGCAGCCCGGCCAGGGCCTCAGGACGCCGCATCACGCCGTGACGGTTCTGATGAGTTCAGCAACAGGGGGGGGAGGGGCGTCATAAAGCAGCAGAGGCAGACTGGGAGTGGAACCGTCAACCAGAACCAGAAAACCCGAATCAGCATTACTGTGGAATAGTTCAAGTAAATGTTGGTCGGCTCTCTGGAACAGATCTGATGGGACCCATCCGGTCCTCGTCTGGTTCTGACTGAAATCACCTTCGTCCTCCTCTTCCTCACAGAAACACAGCTGCCCTTCACAATAAGAGCACGACACGCTGATGAAATGTTTAGTGTTGGGGTTCTGCCTTCACTGACCGTCTTTCGGCTCTTATATTAACCATCAGAACCAGAACCAGAACCTTCAGCCACAGCACCGACTCAGAGGCTTTTATTTTGAAAGGATGACTAATGAACTGCTCTCATTTCTGTTTTTAGGTATTTGAAAGAACAACTGGATCTTAAAGCCACAGATTAGACCTGAGCCTTCATCTTCAACAAGCAGCATCTATCATCATCATCATCATCATCATCATCATCATCGTCTTAAAGGGCCACACACAACATTAAAGCTGCAGCTGCAAGTTCACATCCTAATGTGCCTCATCAATCTGTCCCTCCACTCAGCTGCTTCCTGTTGGGTGAACAGCTGTGAAATGAGGAAGTGATGCTGCGGCGGCCCGTCGCCAACGGCAACCCAACCGACTGCAGCAGCAGCAGAAGAAGAAGAAGAGCGTACCAGTTGTAGGGAAGCTTCCCGTCTCGCTCAAACGAGGCGAAGTTAACGAAGGTCTCGGCGCCGCAGTTCCTGCAACACGAAGCGACGGGATCAGACAGGAAGTCACGGAAAAACAGGAAGTCAGCAGGAAGTGAAGATTAACGGAAAATCAGCCTGTATCTGCTCAATTCAAACCACTCTCGTTGCGCAACGCAATTATTCTCACTTCATGTTATTTTTTCACTAAATAAGGAAGTTAAAAAATGACATGAAAGAAAAGACAAAAAATTAAAACCCAGAGCGACCAAAGCAGAAACTAAATAAGACAAAATATAAAAGATGCCTCAAACAAAACGACAAAATCTTTACCAACCCGAAGAAACTTAAAATAAACCCTAGTAAAAAAAACAAAAATAAAGAAAAATCACAACAAAACAAATGACAGCAAAATCTGACAGAAATTAAAAGTATTTAATGAAATGATCCCAGCTTTTAATTGAATTTAATTTATCAATAATCAGGACCAAAAACATCCAGAATTGGCCACAAACATTTCATGAGGTCAGGAAAATAAAGCAGAAATGAGCCAAATTCACACAAGAACAGATGAAAACGTTCAGTTATGTTTTAAATCTATAATCATCTCTGCTTTCTACAGAAATTCAGCAGCTTCATTCAAATATTGAGTTAGTTGTTTTACTAGACAAAAGTAAAAAGTTTTTGCTGTGATTATTAAAAAGGAGTATAGTAGCAGAAGCTCCCTTCCAGTTTAGGTCTTCAGATTATTATTATTATTATTATAATTATAATTTTTCTTATTGTAATTCTGTTGATGTTGTTGGTATTTTTATTACATCCTGTTTCTCCTTCTGTTTTCTGAACATTTTAATCTGAGTTCACATCAGGAAGCTCTCCAGATGCTCTCAGGATGACCCGGTCTGGTTCTGCCTCCCGTTGCCATGGTGACGGCGCTGATGGGAGCCTCACCTGGTCATCTGCAGGTGTTTCTTGCGGAGGACGAGCAGGAAGAGGACGAGCAGGCTGATGAGCAGGAGGCTCAGCACGGCCAGCGCCGAGATGGCCGCCACGCTCGGGTTCATCTCTTTGGCTGCACACACACACACACACACACACACACACACCGTTACATTATCAGGAGGCGGAGCCTACACTGCACTTCCTGCTCAACACCTTCACAATAAAAGCCTCCTGCCGGCTGTAATGAGGCGGATTTAATGCAGGAATAATTCTCTGTGAGATCATCAGGCCCATTAATCACACAGGAAGTCCAGCAGAAAGTGGATTTGATGTCAGGGAAGACGTGGTCATCAGTTATTTAAATTCTAGTTCTGCAAACTGAAGATGACAGGAAGTCTTTATTCATCACTTCCTGTTTGAATCTAATTCCCTTAAAGATGTTTCAGTTTAGAAATGTTGGTTAGTCGATGACAATCATCTCAAAATGATCAGGATAAAAACTAAAATCATCTTCAATTCATTCAAGTGAAACAGACGTTGGTGTTAAAAATGGGTCACATTTTGTGCCACAGCTCCGTTCCACCTCTTGTAGTTTGTTTTTCTATCATTAGTTTTGTTTAAGGCAAACGCAGACATGTCCAGGTGGCTGATGCTAACGCTAACTAGCTGCTAAGAGTACATTTATCATTGGTTGCGGGGCGATGTCTGTCTTACTGAGTCAACCTGCTCAGCATCTTTACTCCATTAAACATGTTTTAGTAACAAAGGTCTTAAATTTCATCCGTTTTGTTTGAGTTGGTGAAACCTGCAGGTGCCAGAACCTCTGAGACCAGAACCAGAACCGCTGCAGTGAGACTCAGGCGTCCGGCTGACTGCATTCAGAGGGAAGCAGAATAAAAAGCCTGCCACACTTTTCAGATTTTTCCACTACTTTGTGTTGATGTGGTGAAAACATGTTTAAGGTTTCCACAGCGCCCCCTACCTGCGGTGGTGACGGTGATGCGGGCCGGCCGGCTGGCCGAGCTGTAGCTGAAGCTCGTCACGCTGCAGTTGTAGCTGGACGACGGAACCAGACCCGAAACGGTCAGAACCTGAGCGGTGGAGGTGATGGGCTCTCCGGCCTGCAGGGGGAGCCACACGTCAGAACAGAACCAAGACCCGTTTGTCTGAGCGTGCTCAGTGAGAGCCTCCTGACTGAACTTGGGCAAACGGTTCTGATCCGATCAATGTTCTGGTCCAGATAGCCGGACAGGTCAGAACCAGAACCAGAATCACAGAGATCCTCCTGACAACTGATCCAGGTTCTGCTAAGATCCATCCAGTTCACCAGAAAGTTCTGGAGAACCTTCAGCTTCTGGACCAGAACCGGGTCAGGCAGCAGAACCGGGTCAGGCAGTCAGACTGTGGTCCATCATCTGGTTCCAGAACACATCACAAACTGTTGGAGAGAATTTCAGAACCAGTACCAGAACCTGAGGATTACTGTGGTTCTGATTATTCTGGACCAAATGGGCCGAGGTGAAGCGGTTCTGGATCAGATGGGTCCAAAGAACTTTTTATTAAATTCTGATGGAAACAGGAAAACAATAAATAAATCTGAAAGAATAAATTCAGTTAAAAAATTTTAACCATAAAAAAGAAGACAACTAAAAAAGTAACATTTAATGTGATAGAGGTCGAGTCGGATCAGAACCAGATTTGTGGTTCTGTGGGGAAACTTGATGAGAAATAAAGAAAATCAGTAAAAACAAAAAAATATTGACGATAAAATCTCTTCCCCGTTTTAACGCTTAGCTTCTCTTTCTGCTGGTTCTGGGTCCCCTCGGCAGCAGAACCCCTCCTGGTTCTGAACCCAGACCCGGTGTGAGGCGGGCTTACCTTCAGCTCCTTGCTGGCCCGGTTGGGTCGACACAGAACCTGGTAGTAGTCCACCACGCCGTCCTCGCTCCACAGCAGCGTGACGGACGAGTGCGTGGCGTTGACGGCCAGCAACAGGCGGGGAGGGGCCGGCTCTGTGGGACAAACACTCCATCAGCTGGGCTGAACCGGGCTGAACCGGGCTGAACCGGACCACCGCCACTTCCTCTGAGCAGCGCCACTTAAAGACGCCAGAAGAGGAAGTGGACCCGGCCAGTTTCTGTTTCACTTTCACAGACGAGTCCGAATGCGCAGCACTGGACGGGCAGAACCCAGCAGAACCTCTGAGCTGAAATTAAAACATTTCATCCTGAGCCAGAGATGACCTGCTTCCTGTCTGTTTATGGGAGGGGAGCAGCAGAACCAGAACCACTTCCTGGACCTGCAGAACCCATGTGGATGGACGAAGCCACGCCCACCTCCTCTACCTGCAGCTGTCACACATGGTGGTGGCAGCACCATGCTGTGGGCTGAAACGTGAAGCAGCACCAACAGCCGGACCGAGACGTTTGGGCTCAGCCAATCAGGACGGGTTTGGTCCAGATCCTGCTCACTGATTGGTTGAGGGGGTGTATGTATAATTCTGACCCTCCGTGTATCGGAGGAAATCCTGAATAAAGTTATGAATGTTCTGGACAGACGGGAGTCGCCATCTTTAGGTCCACCGCTGGTTCTGAGCGGGTCGTGAAGTTCTCTGGCGCCCCTGGTGGCAGAAAGGAGAACTACAACAACACACCTGCCTCAGATCAAAGATTCACATTTATTATTATTCCATGTTTTTAACGTTTCTTCAGAAAAAGTTCAGATGATCAGATTTAGGATTTCCTGAAATAAAACGGAAGATTTATGTGACATCGTTCTCCATCAGGCTGAAAATTACTTCCATTAACGATTCTTAACATTTTTAAGAAATTACTAAAACTAACAAGGAATTTCTAATTTAATTTTTTTTAAATTGTACAATAAAAAATGTTTGAATGTAAGTTGGAAGTCACCATTTTTAATTTTCATAGATAAAATTAATAAAACTATTTTATATAAAAATATTAAATAATTAATAAATAAAATATTCCAATCTTTTGTTTAAATGGTTTGAAGTTTAATGTGCAACAATAATTAACATCCATTAAATTTAAATTAAACAATGTTAGTGTTACTTAGAACTTTATTATGAATAAATTTACTTTCTTGTGATCAACGTTTATTCCTGCCGTCCGGATCCGTTCTGAGGATCCGGACCCGGCCGACAGAATCAAGCCCTCTGCAGTGTGTGTGTGTTCTGGTCCTGTTCTGACCCAGTTTGATGATGTTGGGAACAGACGTGTTCCTGCTGCGCTCCGTGCACGCCGTCACCGTCAGGTTGTAGATGTCTCCCGGCGGCAGCGGCAGGCTGGCCCGCATGGCGTTCCGGGTCACCTGGGGAACAGAACCGACTCAGGCGGACGCCACAGAGGTCCAAGCTGCCCCGTCAGAACCAGAACCGGGTTCCTTACGTCTACAGAGTATTTCCTCTGTGGCCCCTTCTTGCCCACAGCCTCCACCTGCCAGTGCAGCATCCTGGAGTGGCTCAGGTCGATGAAGAGCTCACCGTAGGTCCACCGGACCGCCAGAACCCCCTGGGAGTAATCTACCGACGAGATGTGGGGCGCCTCCGGAGCTGGGAACAGGCCCGGTTAGACAGAACCTCCAACTGGACCAGAACAGTGGTTCTGGATCCAACAGCTGGATCCAACGGCTGGTTCCAGTCCCGGTAACCGGTTCTGGTCCGTACCTGTCACAAAGCTGACCGTAGAGCTGTCGCAGCAGGTGAGCGGTGGGTCGCCCCAGGTTACCATGGAAACCCTGAAGTTGTAGTACCAGGCGGGTAGCAGGTCAGTGACTCTCTGGGGACAAACAGAACCAGAACCGGGTCAGCAGCCGCCAGCGGCACAAAGCGCCGACCGTCCGGAGACGGCGGTTACCACGGTAGCGATGACGGAGGCGGTGGCGGCGATCTCGTAGTAGGTGGTCCACTCGGACGCCAGCGTGACGGGGTTGAAGAAGAACGTCTGCAGGATGTACTTCCTGAAGGCCACGTGGTACGGCCGCTGCCAGCTGAGGACCACCGCTGTGGGGCCCAGCGGGTACACCGCCAGCTCCCGCACACCTGTGGGCTCTGAGCCAAACACACCTGGTCAGTCAGCAAGGCTCCGCCCACGCACGAGATCTCCGTGGGGAAACAGCCTGACTCCGCCCACCAGGAAGTAGGAGGGAAACTCACCGATGTCGATGATGACCGGTTCGGACGGCGGGCTGGTCAGAGGACCGTTGGTGTGGTAGACGACCACGCGGTATTGGGCGCCGGGCGTCAGGTTGCTGATGATGTCACTGGTCGAGTTCTCCTGTGAAAACAGAAAAGTTCAGTAACTCTGAGGCCGAGGCCGACGGGGGAGACGGGGTCAGGAAACAGCGGCTACCAGAAGAGGCAGTTGTGTGTGTCTGTTGGGCCCGGCGGGCCGGCAGTACCTCGCTGCAGTAGGTGTTCTCCATCCTCTGGCTCAGGCTGGGCTTCAGGCAGGTGGTGGACACCACCGACACCAGGCTGCCGTTGTGGCTCTGAGGGGACGAAGCCCAGGAAACGGCGGCGGTGCTGGAGTCCAGCAGCCTGACGCTGACGCCCTGAGGACGCTCACGCAGCTCCTCCAACAGGTCGCCGCTGGGACCTGGATGGATTCACACAGACCCATCAGGACCAGAACCACACTGGATCCAAACAGAACCTTTAGCACCCTGAACAAATCGATGACGATCCAAGAGGATCATTCAGAGTTAACACGTCTGCTGAAAGTTGAGAAAATGAAACGAAAAGGTTTAAGCAGCCACACTGTTTCTGGGTCGTTCCTGGAACTGCCGGTTCTCCAGAGACTCACTGAGGTAGAAGGTGAAGCCGGTGTCGGCGCTGCTCTCCCGGGCCTCACAGTCTCCAGACGAACTCAGCGTGGTGACCTGGACTCGGTACGTTCCCGGCTCTGTCAGCTCCGTGAAGAACTCGTGCGTGTTCTCGTCCACAGTCGCCATCTCCGTGGAGTTCCCTAGAGACGAGACCAGTAGGTCAGAGACCTGGAAACTGGAAGAACTGGTCCATCACAGATCTCACGTGCCGGGCGGGTCAGAGAACCCGTCACTCAGCAGACGGACCGCTCCACCATGTGACCAGACCCTGCTGCCGCTCACCGTCTCTGTAGATGTAGACGTTGAAGCCGTCAAAGGAGGTCGGAGGTCGTGGGGGGAGCCAGCGCAGCTCCAGCAGGACGGGGGGCAGCCTGGTGGGCAGAACGGAAACCTCGGCGGGCACGGCAATGGCCGACCCCGGCTCGTTGGAGTCCTCGTACTCCGACACCACGGCGTTGACGAACTCCTCGTCTCTGTCAGCGGGCGAGATCTCCGTGGGGTCCAGCCAGTAGCTCTGAGGCTCGGCCTCCTCCGCGAGGCTGCCGTTGCTAACGGCGACGCTCTGCGTCACATTCTGCGTGGCGTTGAAGGAAACCCGAGGAGTCGCTTCCTCCTCTTCGAAGACGACGTCCTCCTCAGGCTGAGTCTCCGCCTCCTCCATCAGCGGGACGTCCCGCGCCCGGCGGGCCGACCGCCGGCCGGCCACCACCTCATGCCCCCCCGCTGCGGCCCGGCGGCTCAGGGACAGCACCCTGTGGGAGACGTTGAGGGGCGGGAAGGGCACTGGGGGGGAGAGGAGGACATCAACACCATCATCATCGTCACAGAGCAACAGCACATAAACAGCCTGGAATCACAGATGGACGTTAATAAACTGTTTAAAAACAGCCTGGCGGTCTGGACAATCGCCGTCCTCTCAAATCTTCTTCAGTTGTTTCATCTGAACGTTTCCATCAGAGCTGCATCCTGCAGGAGGGAAGCGTCTCACCTCTCATCAGGATCTTTGTTCAAAAGCAGGGAACGGCATTACATCAGAGCAACCAGGACCAGAACCAGAACCAGGACCAGAACCAGACTTCCTTAGGGAACCCCAGGTAGTTTCTGGTCTGGGTTCACGTACATCTACCAGGTGTTCTCCAGGTGTTTCCAGGTATATCTACCCGGTCTTGCTGACCTGTGCGGTGGTGCAGTGGGCTGTGTGTGACGTCGCTGTGGCTGGTCAGCGCCGTCTGCAGCGCCGTCGCCTCGGAGATGAGCTGGAAGGTGATGTTCCGGTAGCACACGCCCGGCAGCCAGTGCTTGAACACCGTCTTCCCTTTGTAGAAATCTGGAAACGAACAGAAGAGATGACCTGGAGAAACCGGTTCACCTTCAACCCGCCCGATTCCTCTCATTCCTCTGGAATCAGGAATAATCTGAAGGGGAAACTGGGATCATCCAGTCGGTGGGAAAATGTTCCCACGGAACTGGGCTTCCAGGAAACACAGCCTCTGAGTTCATGTCTGGAGTTCCTCAGAGGCGACTGTTTGGACTCTAACAGGAGATTAACAAGTCATATTATTGGCTAGGATTACACTGCCACCATCAGGTCAGGAGAGAAACTACAGCCTGGTATTTATGTTTCCAAGCAGACGGTGTTTCAGCAGGTTTCAGTTTTCCTCACCTTTATAGAGCATGGAGCGGCGCTCCAGGCCCTCCGTGTAGCTGATGTTGACCCGGCTGAACACGGTTCTGATCGGTGGGTCGATGTCGAACACAACGCCGGTTTCTGGAGCCTCTCTGTAGTCAGAGATGAACGCGGCACGGACAGGAAGTGGCTCTGAGGAAACAGGAAGATGGAAACATGAAATGTTTTCTGAGGAATTTTAAAAAATTTAAAATAAAAATTCCAAATGAAAGTTTTTTCTGCTCCACTTCTAGCAACACACAGTTTAATATTGAAAGTATCTGAAGGTGTGGCATATCATGGGGTCATCTTTCATAAACAGGAGCAGCTGGAATGCTCCTTACTTGTGAGAACGGGAACGCTCTTCACGGGTCGGGACCAGATCTGTCCCAGTTTGACCAGTAGCCCCACCGTGTAGCAGAGGCCGTGGAACGATGCGTTGAACAGCAGCGGCTTGCTGGCGTTGATGAACGGAACCAGAACCAGCTGAGGTCCTCCTGAGATCTGCACCGCATACGCTGTGGCGTTGTCCTGAAGGTCAACGCGCTCCAGCGCTGCCACAATCAGTCCCTCCTGATTGGTGGACACCTGAAACGCCGAGGAAACCTGGAAAACACAGCCACGTGTCATCAGCTGACAGGAAGTTCAACCGGGTTCAGACAGGAAGGCAGAAAAACGATGCAACCTCACGATCCACCAGCCTCTCTGGAGGGCTCTGAAATAAAACTACAAAACAACGGTAACCAGCAGCGAGCCCTGAGGAACTCCACTCTGAAGCAGCGCTGCAGGTGAAAAACTGTCACCTAAAACTTCTGATCCGGTTCTTTTTTGTCCAGCTTTCTTTAAAACGGCCGAAAGTCTTTCCTGGTTTCATCCAACAATTCTTTGACTGGATCGTCTTCTGACTCCAAACTGATTCCTTTCTGGAACTGGTTCCTCAAACAGAAAACATTTGATTCACTGAACAGGTTCCTATCAAGATTCAGTAAAATATGAAATGAGTTTTGTGTCAACATCAGACAGTCTGCTATGTTTCAGATCATCAGTTGGATCCTATCAGGTCTGAGAAGAAGAATCAGAAACCCTGGTCCAGTCCGGCCCGGTCCGGTCCGGTCGGACCGTCTCTCCCGGTCCGGTCCAGTCGGATCGTCTATCCCGGTCCGGTCCGGTCCGGTCAGATCATCTCTCCCGGTCCGGCCCGGTCCGGTCCGGCGATTACTTCCTGCCAGGTTGCCTCTGACCTTCAGGGTCATTAAATCTCCCAGCAGGCCCGGTCCAGGTCCAGATTGTCCCTCCCACCGAGACAAAACCTCCGGATCTCAAAAGGCGCCGACGTTCAGAGACCAGCAGGAGAACCGCAGCTGGGATCCAGGTCCCGGTCCGACCGGTTCCGCCCAACACCCAGTCGTCTGAACAGATTCCTGAACATTTTAATTCCCAAACTGAAAACCTGACAGTTCTGCTGAAACCGTCCGGACCCGAATCCTCAGATACCGAACCGGACCAGAGCTGCTTCTAACATGACTGATGAAACATTTCTGCAGGTTCTGACCCGGTTTCCTGGATCTCTCTGGGTTTTACTGGTCTTACTGGGACCAGCATGTGACCCAACAGAACCGCAGCTGGTTTCCCTGAACAACATCTGCTTGTTGCCTCCGGCCCGGGTTCTGACCCGGTTCTGTCTCTGACTCAGATTCCTCGTCCCAGAACCAGTAAAGTGCCGGTTCTGATCCAGTTCTGGTTCTGGTCAGCAGGAAACACGGCTGTTCGTGACTGCTGGGCGTTACTATGGCAACAGGGATGAAGCGGGGAGACGGGTCATTATGTCTGGTTCCTGGGTCTCCATGGCAACGGAGCCGAAGCTGAAAGCTGACCCTTCTCCCACCGACCGGGTCCGGTTCTGATCCCAGAAGGAGGAGCCAACCGGATCCAACAGAACCGGTCCAGAACCAGTTCTGTTGGTCCATCCTTTGGGTTCAGCGAACAGGAAGTGGAGAACAGTTCTGCTCTCTGATTGGTCGCACCCATCGGCTGAATGGACCTGGCTGGAGGGGTGTCGGGTCAAAGGTCAGCCCCTCCCAGCAGCTGCCAACATTGTGATGTAAACACGATGGGGGAGAAAGAACCTGGTACCAGGAGGACAGGAGGTCCAGACGGACCCACCGGACCCGACTTCATGTGACTCTGCATGAAGCTTCCAGAACCAGAACCAGAACCACCAGCTGGAGTTCTCCTGACTTCTCTAGAAGAGGTCCAGTTGATGGGATGCAGCAGAACCCGGCTGGTTTCCTCTGACCCGGTTCTGAAACCCATCACTATTCAGAACCAGGGAGATCCGTTTCCTGGCAGCACCCTGAATAAACTCTGATTAACCCGGTTCTGACCCGATCCGTGAGCATCTCAGCACAGTTCCACACAGAGAAGCAGAACCGGACAGAACCCGACAGAACCAGGCTGACCCCAGCAGCAGAACCAGTTGTACCCGTCCGGCTCCGGGTTGGTTCTGCTCCAGAGACCCTCCTGAAGCGCCAGAATTGCAGCAGAACCGGGCCTTCAGCAGAGCAGCTGCGCCCCCTGCTGGACAGAATGGAGACTCGCTGTGCTGGTTGCTGGGGGACCAGAGGCGTTGCCTAGCAACCAGCAGGCCAGATCAGGTTGGTTTATACTCCAAGTTCAGCGTAACGAACCGGAACCAACAGGAAGAGTTTGTTAAATAAACGTTGATCCAATTTCCTCCATTCCAGACCAAAATAATCAAACTTTCATTTATAGATTTAGATTTATGACAACCATAATCTGTTTCATTTAAATAGTTTGGACTCCGCGGGCCTACAGTCCTTAAGTGGACCCGTTCATTTTGGGTCGGTTCTCCTCCACGCCCCCAGCACTCTGACACCCTGGGCACAGAGCCGGATCACCCATTACTACAACTGAACCGTCCTCATGTTTACCACTCAGAACCAAACCGGATCCGACCCGAACAGAACCAGATCCAGACTTCAGCTGAGCTATGGGAAGTCCAGACAGGTTCGCTCTGGAAGAGGTCCGATGGGTCAGAAAACCAGACAAGACTCAGACGGTTCTGATACCGGACCGGTCATATGAAACCGGACCGTCAGGTAAGAGTGAGCCTGGAGGACGTCTGCAGATCACCATCAGAACCAGAACCAGAACCAGAACCAGTTCTGGTCTCACCATCACCCAGCAGCAGCAGAACCTGGAGCCGGACAGAGAGAGTCTGTGTGTCTCTCTGTGTCTCTCTGTGTGTGTGTGTCTCTCTCTCTGTGTGTCTCTGTGTGTGTGTCTGTGTGTGTGTGTCTCTCTCTCTGTGTGTCTCTGTGTGTCTCACTGTGTGTGTGTCTCTGTGTGTGTGTGTGTCTCTCTCTCTGTGTGTCTCTCTGTGTGTGTCTGTGTGTGTGTGTCTCTCTCTCTGTGTCTCACTGTGTGTGTCTCTCTGTGTGTGTGTCTGTGTGTCTCTGTGTGTGTGTGTCT
This sequence comes from Girardinus metallicus, assembly GCA_903067095.1. Lineage (NCBI taxonomy): Eukaryota > Metazoa > Chordata > Actinopteri > Cyprinodontiformes > Poeciliidae > Girardinus > Girardinus metallicus. The sequence goes on along the minus strand of CAEGAE010008175.1, from coordinate 44,447 downwards.
CAGTGTGTGTGTGTGTGTCTCTCTGTGTGTGTGTATCTCAGTGTGTGTGTCTCTCTCTCTGTGTGTGTATCTCAGTGTGTGTGTCTCTCTCTCTGTGTGTGTCTCACTGTGTGTGTGTCTCTCTCTGTGTCTCAGTGTGTGTCTCTCTCTGTGTCTCTCTGTGTGTCTCTCTGTGTCTCTCTGTGTCTGTGTCTCACTGTGTGTGTGTGTCTCGGTGTGTGTGTGTGTGATCCTCAGTGATGCTGACAGACATCCCTCCTCAGTCAGGCTGCAGCCGACTGACCCACTTTCTGCGGGACAACGAGCTGCTGGCTGCCCGCACGGGACCATCCACCCCTCCTCACCTCACCCACTGAAACACGCACACGCTCAACACGCACGTTTCATTCAGCCTCGTAGCCTCCAGTGAGGCCGGTTCTGAACAAAGCCCCCGAACCGAGCGGTCCGTTCGGGCCTTGACCCACCTGGACCGAGCCGAGCAGCAGGGCGGCAAGCAGCGGCGGGGGCAGCATGCTGGCTGCCGGCTCTGAGCGCTCTCAGCCCGGCCTGGAGCCTCCCGCTCCGCTGCGCATCCAAACAATGGCGCTGTCTCTGCCGCAGCGGCCGACGCTCCGCGACGCTCTGCACAGATTCGATCTGCGGGAGATTTCCGCTGCGCACCTCTAACTGCGCATCTTCAGTCGAACCGGACCTGCTGGGAACCAGGGGAAGCGGGCCGGGCTGCGGGGTCCATGCCGCGGCCCGCAGACGAGCAGGAGGTCGGTGTCGGTCAGCCGGGATGAAGCTGCTGCTGCGCGGCGTCGCCCCGCCCTGCGCTGCGCGGAGCTCCGGAGGCTGCACGGAGACGCGCACCTCCTCCTCCTCCTCCTCTTCATCAGACACACGAACCACTGACAGGGAAACATGTTCTGACCCAGTTATCTGGTTCGGAACCAACTCGGTTAAAAGTCCGCAGCACTGTAAAATGTTTCCTGTTGGATTAGTTTTACAGTAAACTGAGGTTCAATCACTTTAAAACATTCCTGCACATCAGGAGCCGTTTGTTGCAAATAAACACAAATCATTTATTTTATTGAGTTTGACACAGGTGGACAAAAGTCCCTCATTCATTTACAAATGTCACCGTTTCAAACTAAATGCTTAATATTTAACTTCAAAACTAAATATTTAGTTAGGAAGCGAAGTAATTATTTGTTACCTAAATAGTTACCGACCTTTAGTAAGCACTAGCCTGCTAACAAAATACTTAGCTTGTTAGCTAAATGTTTGGCTAGCAAGCGGAATATTTAGTTCGAAAAAAATATTGTCTGGAACATAAATTTAAGTCTGGAAAATAAACTTTACTAACCAAATATTTATCTACCAACCGATGTATTTTGTTAGCACGCTAGCTTGCTCGCTATATACTTAGCTTGTGAGATAAATGTTTGGTTAGCAAACTAAGTATTTATTTTGGAAAATAAATAGATAAATTTTTAGTTTGGGAAATAAATTTTACAAACTAAATATTTAACTATAATTTAAATATTTAGTCTGCCAACTAAATATTTAGCTGTGTAATTAAATATTTAGGTAGCATGCTAGTCTGTTAGCTTAAATGTTTTGTTATCAGGCTAAATATTTAGTTTGGAATATAAATACTTTAAAACTAATTCTTTAGTTAAACTAAACATTTAGTTATTTATTTCAGACTAGGTAACTTTATAAAGGTAAGCTTCTACCTGTAGCTCAGGTTGTGAAACCTGAAGCATGTCTCCATTGGTCAGAAACGTTTCAGGTGTTCCTGGTTGGATCATTCTCAGTTCTTCTCCAGGACCTCAGAACTTGACCCGACGGATGAAGGTCCATCATTCTTCCACATGACGTCACACAAAGAAGCAGCGCCAACCAATCAGAAGCTTCCGGAGCCCAACAACCTGCCCGTGTTTTTAGGGACAGACTGTCTGATCCACCTGGACACGAAGCGGCGGGATGAAGCTGAAAACACCTGAAGGTTAATAAATGAGCCGCTGCAGGGCCTGGGCTCACCAGCAGGGGGCGAAGGAGTTCCACTCAGACATCAGAGTCACAAACACATGAGAAATGATAAAAGGACCGCTGCTTAATGTGAACGATCCCAATCAGCCAGCTGACCGCAGCTACGGCAGCCTGCCGGTCCAAGAAGGACGTGAGACGGTAAAAAGATGCGGTTCTAGTTCTGACGAGACCCGGTCCATTTTTAATGTTTTAATCTATCCTGTTACATTTTTTAAAAGCTTCATGAAAACAACAGATTAAAGCCGCATCTGCATGTCTGCACTGCCCCCTACTGGTGAGAACAGCACACTGCTCCCAGTCCAGAACCAGTCCGGAACCTGCTGGGTTTTTTCTGGCAGGGAAAAGCCACGTTGTTCCTTCTGATCCAGTAAATGTTTGACCCAGCAGGACTAGAACTAGAACATCTAAAAGGATCTTCCTCCTGATTGGTTCTTTCCTTCAAATAATTTATTTGTTTTTAGTTTTAGCCACTAATTTAAAATGTTTTATTAAAGTTACTGTTTGGTTCTGAACTCTTTCAGTTTTATTCTTTATTCTGTTTCTGCCGCTCCAGACAGATTCGCTCTGCGTACAACTAACTGCGCATCGTCAACCGAACCGAACCGAACCTGCTGAGGCCGGAGGTCCTGCTGACGCTGTTTCTCTGAAATGATTCAATTCTAAAGATTTTCTGCAAATTCTGAATCTTTCAAAAAAAATTTTGTTGTAGATTTTTTATGTCATTGAAATTTAAAAACCGATTTTTGTTTCATTTTCTCCAAATTCTGAATATAATTTCCGTTTTTCTGAAATGTCAAATTAAAAAACATTTTTCTGATTCACACAAACTGATATTTTGTTTTCACAGTAAATGTTTATTATTTGCAGAAAATTCAGATTTAAATTAAGCTTTCAGCTGTTTTCTTCGGGTCCGATCGGAACCAGAAGGTTCGGCCGAACCGCCAGTCCACCTTAAATCCCGCGGAGGCTCTTCCGGTCCACGTGCTGCTGTTTTTAGTCAGAGCTCCGGTTCCGTGAAGGAGTCAAGCGGGTTTTCCAGAATCCAATCTGGGTCGACTTCCAGGAAAAACTGGGAAAAATGAGAGAAAACACGACGAGGAAGAAAAACATCCAGATGGTTTTGTTCCAGAACCGGGGGAGGTTCTGGTGCAGCTCGGTTCCGTCTCCGGTTCCGGATGAATCCAGCAGCGGGGAACTTTCCTGCCAGTTCATTTATGAGTAAAATAATACGTGCAACTTTGAGGATAAAAATAATTTTTTATTGATATTAAACTTTATGTGTCTTTTTTTAAAATCTTTTGGATTCCAGATAAAACGGAACCGGTTCGTTTCCTGGTTACAGAACCAAAAAGTTCTGACTTTGGTTTCATTATTCAGTCAGTTTATGGGCAGAGCGTTCATCTCTTAGTTCTGGACCGGCCCGGTCCGGGCCAGCAGAACCCGGTCCAGTCTCATCCCAGCACGGCCTCCTCCAGGACCGCCGGGTGGAGGTCCGCGGCCTCCAGGCTGCGCAGCAGCCGCCCCAGCGTGGCCCGCCTCCCGCCGGCCCGCCTCCACAGAACTAGGCCGTTCAGAACCGCCGCCCCGGTGTTTAGGCTGTGGTCGGACCGGCACCGGTACACCGCTTCGGCGGACAAGCCCAGGTCCAACAGAACCGCTTCCCACTCGGCACCGAGTCTCTGCGCCAGCCGGGACAGCTCCCGGTCCGAAGGAACCCTCTGCAGAACCGAGTCCGGGATCCGAGAGGCGTCGCCATGGTAACGGGCCGGAACCGCAGCGCCGCCTGGGAAACATGGAGCCCGGTCCAGTTTGATACAGAACATTTCAGCAACACGGAAGTCAAATAGCTTTACGTCATAAACACTTCCGGTAGAAAACAAGCAATAAATCAAGTTTTCATGTTAAATTTAATTGAAAAACAATTAAATAAAACAATTAAACAAGAAAAATAAAACTGGCGATCCAACTTACAAAATAGTGAATTTCTCACAATGAGTGAATGAAAGTAAGGTTATTAAAGTACATTTATTGTGTTAAAAATGTAAATGAATTAAGTTGAACCTTTTTCTGAACAAATTAACTCGTTTTTTCAGTGTATAAACTGAAAAAAACGAATTTTAAAGAGGTTCTGTCTTCAGAACCAGTTTATAAAAACATTCTGAGCTTTGGTTCTGGCTCCAGCTGGATTTGTAAAGAGACACATGGAAATGGACCGGAACCGGACCCAGCAGAACCGTGAGGGGCGGCTCTGTCCCAATCTGGCTATTTTTTTCCCAACTAAGGAAACATTTCCAACAAAACGTTTGTCCATGTTGGAGCCACAGCGCCGCTGATTGGCTGCTGGAAGCAGGGGCTCTGATTGGCTGCTGGAAGCAGGGGCTCTGATTGGCTGCTGGAAGCAGGGGCGGCTTCCAGCAGCCAATCAGCCCTGGGCGAGTGCCCCCCCCCTACCCCCAGTTTTCCACTGAACCTGCATTTATAAAAGATCACTTCATCTTCCGTCTGATCAGAACCATAAACTGATCAAAATCATGTCATTTGTTTTGATTTTAGATGATTTAAAAATGTTTGTCCTGATATTATTCAAAGTTTCATAAAGTCAATGAAGCCGGGCTCAGGGCAGAACCGGGCCAAGTACAGAACCTGGAGCGTTTTAAGTTAGAAACAACAACAAAAACAGCCTCTCGTTGGTTCATCACATTAACTCCCACCTGAAGGCCCGGTTCCGGCTACGTCCGGCCGTGGAGGCCCGGTTCCGGCTACGTCCGGCCGTGGAGGCCCGGTTCCGGCTGAGTTCCGCAGCTCCAGCAGCAGCCGGTCCCGGATCCAGCTGAAGTCCCGCAGAGCCTCCAGGAAGACGCCGAAGGCCCGCGGGCCGCGGTTCGGCAGGAGGTCCAGCAGCTTCAGGTTCTTCTGCCGGTTGGTCAGCTGACCCTCCACCTGCTCCACCTGGGCCTCCGTCAGAACTCCCTCCTGGTATAGGAACGGAACGATGGTGTCGCTGACCAGCAACTGGTCGGACAGCTGCACCCGGAACTTCCGGAGCACTGCCCTGTGCTCCGGCTCCATCCGAACCTGTTGAACCGGGTCACTAACCCGAACCGACTGACTGGTTCATTCAGAACCAAAACCAGTCTCCATAATGGAAACTAGTCTCGACGGTAACCGCTGCTAACTTCTACAGCTCCGTCCGGCATATTATGCTCGATTGGAAACAAGAAAGCGGAACCAAAGTTTACCCAGCTCATAGAAAAATGGCTGTTCGTCAAATAAATAATACCTACGTGATACAAAAAAGTTTGTAATTTATTGTTTGATTACAAATTAATGTAGAATAGTATGAATTGACTAAATCGGCTTACACTCAATACAGAAACAATTTACATATGAAGTAAAATCAGGAAGTTTCAGATGGACTACTTTCTGCGGAGGGATCATTTTATTAAAGAAATAAAGTTGAATTTTGGAGGTAAAAAATGTGCCCGATTAAAACTCCTTAAACTGAATATTTAAACTACTTAAACTATTCAAATGTGCTAAAAGTTCAGCTAGCGCATACATAAGAATAAAGGATTAAATATACTTAATAATGTAAAACAATAGTGTTTATGACAGCGCCACATTGTTAAGATTAAAACAGTGTTTCCATTTATAGCTAATAACAGCTGTTTATTAAACTGGTGAAGAGAAGCTGATAGTCAAACATGTAAAAGTTTAACTTCCAGCAGGCGGCGCTGCAGCTCCAAGTGGGTGAAGATGTGATGAATAAATAAAACACTTTAGAACCCAACACCTCATTCTTCACGGCAGAGGAACATTTCCAATTTTTCCCCGTAGGATTTGAAATACATTTTTTAATTAACTTCAATTAAAAAGTTTATTTCAATTTGATCCAGGAAGTGGGAGGAGCTTAAACAAGACTGGTGGGGGCCAATCAGCAAAGACCAGCATGCTCTTTATTAAAAAACAAACTTGACAGGAAAAACTGATATTCAAAATCAAAACATCCTTCTGCTCTTTGGTTTAACAAAACTTTATCGTAAATAAAGTGTTTTTTACTGAATAAATGAACATTTGTCTGAATGACTGTTGGTCGTTTATCAAAGATTTCAAATCATCCTAATCTATCCCGGCTGCTGGGCTTTTAATGTTTCATCTATTTAATCGTGGGACAAAGATAATATTTAATAACTATTCCTGAACAGAGTCGATTTAGCTGTGTCACCATGACAACCACCCTGATCCCGACCAAACTGAACCTTGAGCCCGGAGCTGCTCTGGACCGGCTCGGATCTCAAATAAGCCCCAGGATATTTTACGGTTTAATTCCCGGCAGCAAGGAACATGGTGGTGTTCCTCAGGGCTGGATCCCGGCCCCTTCTCTTCTCCTGGCATGACCTCAGCAAATTGTTGAGTTTTTAAAAACAGGGATTATTTTATCAGGAACTCTGAAACAACTCAACTCCATTCAGTCAATCATTTCTAATTTTTAAATCTGCACACTTTAAAAATTAACAAGCCAATTAAAAAAACCACAGGTAGCGAGCGACAGGAAGTCACTCCAACTTCATCTTCCTGCTTTAGTTGAAAACCTGGACTGTTTAGATCTTCATGATGCTCCACGTTTATCAAAGTGTTTTCATATATCACTGATTTCTAATAACTTTCTGAAAGCTCAACACTTTAGTGGATTCAGGTTTTGATTTCCAACTCTTTTCCAAACATGAGAGTTTTTCTCTGCTGCCTTCAGAAGGAGCTGAAGCTCCATTTTCAGATGAAACTACTTCTTTAGAAAACAGGATGCCAAATCCACCAGCAGGTCAGAGGTCAAGTAGGAACAGACAACAGTTCAATGGTTGATGTTTTCCTGTAATCTGATTGGCTCACAGCTCCGCAGTACTACAGGTCCAAAGTCTACCGAAGCCTGAAGGGGTCAAAGCAACCTGGCCGACGCTCGTCATCATCGACACGATTGTTTACGTCAATGAGAGCCAAACAGAGTCACGGCCGGCCGTCGGCCAATCGGAGCGCTCCATTCCTGCTGTTTACCGGGCCGCTCGGTTCTGGACGAGTTCAGGGAGTTCTGCCTCCCACAGACCCGTTTCCAGGGATCCGGCGGGACCGGCTTCAGGAAAAATACCCACACACTTCCTGCTTCCCCCACTTTAATGTTCTGCTTCGGTTTTATCAGAACCGGACCGAACAGAACCGTCTCTGTTTCAGAAATCCCCCGAGTTTCATCCAGAAAATCTGAAGGAAATATAAAAAATATTTTCACTACTTTTAATATCTACAAATGGAAATTGGATAGAAAACAAATTTGCAAAAAGGAAAAAAAGAAAAACAAGGAAATTGAAAATCAGATGAACTGGTTACCATGGTAACACACATATCAAAAATAACCTTAAAGTCTGAGAATATTTTTCAACCTGGTTCTGGCTCAGGTTCTGGTGTGATCCTGAGCAGTACTGAAGGAATTCTGGGAAACAGGAAGTGACACGGCACCTTTAGTCATGTGATCAGAGCTGCAGCCAATCAGCTTCCAGAAACATTTTTACAAGAAATCAAGTTGTGAGCAGAACCAAAGCAGCTGTTTGGTTCTGCTGAGACCCGGTTTGCTGAGCCGTGGTTCTGTAGGAGACAGAGACGATACTACTGGGCTCCACCAGAACCGGGCCTGGTACCGATCAGAAACGTTTCTCCAGAACATTAGAGCAACAGCAATAAATACTCTCAACAGCCTGAGCAGGCAGTTCTGCACGGTTCTGCTGCTCCGACCCGTCTCCGACCCGCTTCTCTTTGGGTTTCAGTTGAAAGAACCGATCCGTCCGTCTGTCTTCCTGATGTCAGGAATCTGGAAACCTGTTCAGGAATCTCCAGAACAATCAGAGGAATTCTGCTTCCCATTACCATGGAGACGGGAGAGGAAGCCGGACCGGTTCCCGGCTATGAGACACACGGCCGGTCCAGACGCCTTTGGACTCGATGGGACGACCTCTGGACGACCTCTAGACGTTGTAGGCGTAGTCCGTCAGGTAGTCCTTCAGCCGGTTGGGGATCGGCAGGTCCTGGACCCGCCGGGCCGACCGGTTGATGCCGATCCGGCACAGGTGCTGCAGCGACGGCACGGCGGCGTACACGGGCCTGGTGAGGAGCAGCTGCACGGTGCCGTTGGGGCCCGGCGGCGCCGGCGCGGCCCGGCCGTCGGTCCGGGACAGCTGGACATAGTGCTCCACCAGATGGACCACACTGTCGAACTGCTTCAGCTTGGGCTTCACCAGAACCACCGAGTCCAGTTTGAACTTCCCGTGCCGGAACTCGATGCGCAGGTTGGTGGGGCCGGCGGACGTCATGGCAGAGATGGTGAACAGGAAGTCCCTCTGGGAGCTGTCCCGCAGCAGGAAGCTGCCCTCCGACGAGTCCTGCAGGATCTCCTTGGCCTCGTTGGCCGTCAGGCCGCCCCAGTACCAACCTGGCCCAATCAGAACCAGCAGAACATTTAGCACCTCCAATTCATTAAAACCACAACACAGACGGTCAGCGGCTTCAGAACCGCCCAGACCGGCACCAACACTCAGTCTGGGTCAGCAGCACCACCTCAGAACCTTTCTGGACCCAAACAGGGCCAGAACCAGAAATCCCCAGTGTCTAGTTACAGCCGGTGTACCTCAAACTCTAAAAATCATTTTTTATGCTTTCTTCTTCTCTGGTGGACATTTTTCAAAATGGCCACCACGGTTTTAATGTACAATATATGTTTGCGCTAAAATCAGCTGTAGTTACTAGCTACAGCTAACCAAAAAGTCAAGTATGCTAATTACCAATTTGCTAAACAAGACGCTTAGCAATGCAACGCTAAATAGCTAAACATGAAAAATTAGCAGAAGCTAACACTAAGAAATTAAATATAAACAGTTAGAAGAAGCAACCACTAAACCACTACGCACTAAAAAATTAGCAAGTGCTAATGGTAAGCACACAATTATTAGCAGAAGCTAATGCTAAACCACTAAACACATGAACAATTTAGCAAAAGCTAACCCTAAACTACAAAAACATAAAAAATTAGCAGATGCTAGCGCTAAACCACATGCAGAACATCTGGAGTTTATTCCGTGTACATTCCCGACAGGAGCAGGAAGTTCTTCCTCCCACCTGCCTTTCTGAGCTCCTTCATGGCCGAGGCGACGCGGCTCTCGTCCGACTCCTCGGTCCCGGCGCCGTCGTCGGCTCCTCTGGCGTCCTCAATGGCTTCCTGGGATTCGGAGGACTGGCAGGTCATCGGACAGATCCAACCTTCAGCCTGCAGCTCGGCAAACGGCCGGAAAACCCAGAAAGGTTGGTGGGATGTGAGCGGCTGCAGAAGAAGACGGAAACAGACATCAGGACTCTGGGAACACTCAGATGAAAAATGTCTTTTCTCTGGTCTGCAGCTGGGACATCTGAACAGAACCAGAACTTTGATCCATTCATCACATTCAGACATTTTTCTGATTAATTCTGTTTTTAATGTTTCATCTGAGCCGCTAACCTGAGATCAGCTTCCAAAACTTTCCATAAGCCACCATCACAGTCAGGATGACCCAGAGGAGTTCGACAGGTCAGCCATAGCCCCGCCCACTTTTAAGGAAATTTCCTGCTATTTAATTAATGAATAAATGATGTACTTATTTAATTTTGGCCCTTTTATCCCCCCGTAGCTCAGTAGGTAACAGTCATCTTCAAATCAGAAGGTTGTGGGTTTAATTCCTGCTTCCTCCATTTCCTGTCTAGGTCACCATCGGTACCACTGGTTCAGTTTGGTACCACTGGTTCAGTTTGGTACCATCGGGTCAGTTTGGTGCCACTGGGTCAGTTTGGTACCATCGGGTCAGTTTGGTACCACTGGGTCAGTTTGGTACCATCGGGTCAGTTTGGTACCATTGGGTCAGTTTGGTACCATCGGGTCAGTTTGGTACCACTGGGTCAGTTTGGTACCATCGGGTCAGTTTGGTACCACTGGGTCAGTTTGGTACCACTGGGTCAGTTTGGTGCCATCGGGTCAGTTTGGTACCACTGGGTCAGTTTGGTACCATCGGGTCAGTTTGGTGCCATCGGGTCAGTTTGGTGCCATCGGGTCAGTTTGGTGCCATCGGGTCAGTTTGGTACCATCGGGTCAGTTTGGTACCATCGGTTCTGGCTGCTCAGTGTTCTCACAGTAACAGTCTGGATCAGTTGGGTTAGTTATTAGTTATTAGTTATTAGACTGTATAATATTTATATTTAAACAGATGAATGTTTCTCATTTCCAGATTAGCTGCTGAGAATCCAGCACAACAACAAACTCCAGATCCCCTGAAGTTCCACTTCCAGTCATGGAATCCAATATCTTTGGAAAACTCATCCTGGATCAGCCGGGAAAAATCTGGATCCATCAACTGAAACACGGAGGAACCAAGAAAGATCTGGAAAAGGTCTGGTTCTGGAGGTTCTGGAGCTTCCCTCCAGAACCAAATGATCCAAAATGTTCAGATCCTGCTGGTGATCCAGTCCTGGACCAGATCACAGCACAGTTTGTTTGGTGAATCATATGGATCAGAACAGAGGAATAATATCCCTTATTAGCATTATTAGACTTTGGACCTGAGCAGGATCTAATAACCCGGATCCCAGGAATCTGCAGGACGGATCTGTTTGCTCCGTTTCTAGAAAGTCTCTTTCTCTGGTCGGTAATCCAACATTCCTGCAGCAGAGATCTGACTCAGGATCCCCACGGATTCCTGGTTCTCTTAGCTTTGTTGTATGCAAAGCTAAAATCCATCTTCTTGTGGGTTTTTATCCACAATAAGCTGCAGATGAACACAAGGATTTGGTCAGAGAGCAGATTCCCAGAGTTAGATCAGCAGGTTCTATAGCGGAGCTTCAGTTGGACCCGCCGACCCAGAGCTTCTCAGCTCCGGACCCGCCCCGCACGTCTTAGGTCAGCCTCTGTTCTAGAACAGCTGATCCAAATGACTGCATGACCTCGTCTGCGGCCGTCAGCAGACGAGGTCATGCTGACCACACCTGGAATCACCACAGAGTCATTCCAGGTGTGGCAGAAGGGAAACACCTGAGGACCGGACCGGAACCAAACCTTTAAACCGGGCTTCCTGCTTCAGTCAGGAGAAAAGAGCCAACAAACTGCAGGGATCAACCCAAACCCTCCTAGTGACCTTTGACCTTTGAAATAAACGTGAAGCTCCTCAGACAGGAGGAAGATCTGGATCCTTCTAGAAAAGCTTCCCAAGAAAGAATTCCTAAAAACAGGAAAACATGACAGTTTCCTCCAGGAAGTAAAGGCTTCAGAGTGAACCCAGTAAACCCAGTTAGCGTTAACCTGGTAACCAGTAAGGTCAGACTCTTCCTGTGGAAAACCTGCAGCTGCTTGGAGTTTTTCTTCTTTTTGTTCTAACTGGGGGAAAACTGGTCCCACTGGAAACCAGGAGGCGATTCTCCTGCCTGCAGGTTAAAAACCAGTAACGTTCCTCCTGGCAGCGGTTCGGTTTTAAACAGCAGAATCTGAGAATGGACCGAACCCGAACAGGAACATCTGCGGTCTGTGCTGGTTCCGTCCAGAAGCCTCGGACCGTCGAGTTACATTTAAATGAGAGGAAATTTGAACGGAGTTCTGCAGGACGGTCCTGTTCTAGCCGAGTGGTTCGGCTCACCTGGAGAACCGCCCTCCTGTTACCACCTGGTGCCCAAACTGGACCCACCTGCCGGGGAGGTTCCGATCCAGCCGCCCACTAACAGCTCCGGGTTCTCCGCCGCCAACCCGCCGTCATCCCAGCGGAACCGGGTCCTCACTAGCAGGCTGGGTCCGGACGCTTCCGAACCCGCTCCGGCTCTACAACCACTAACGGCGGCTGCAGCCCACCCACGAGGGGCTGTAGGTGGATCAGAACCGGCGGTCCGTCACGCAGCTCCCAGCAGCCGAACCACCAAACACAGAGTCCGTGGTCCTGGTTCCGAGTGGAGCGGCGCGGCGGTCCGGAGATCCATAAACAACAACAACACCGCAGGTTTCCAGGAACTTTCCAGGAACACGGTCACGTGACGCCCACACGCGCACATTTAAGGTGGACTGATTCGTTCCGCCTCTGTGAGGACCGGACCGGACCGGACCGGGTTCTGGCCCGGCCCGGTCCGCAGGGACCCCTGATGGACACTGTCCTCAACATGAAGAGATGTCTTCAGTTAAAGAACCGGAACCAAACCGGGCCTCACAAAAACAGGAAAATCACACACACACACACACACACACACACACACACACACACACACGCTTAAACAAATACACATTCACCTGTTTTTTTGTCTGTGGGGACCTGAACGGATATGGTTACCTGCTGGGTCCCTTAAGGCTGCGAGGACATTTCTAATGTCCACATTATTGACCTTGTCCAAATACCAGTGAAGTGATTCCAGGAATTATTCTCATTCTTCCGTTTTTCTTTTTATCAGTGAATGAAGTGAAGCTGGACAAGATCCAGATCTTCTTCCAACTGAATCATTCAGAAAGTCTCTGATTCTCTCCAAGCAGAAACTGAACGATTCTTTTTGAATCATCTGGGTCGGTTGGTCCTTAAACAGTCTGTAGACAGTTCGCCGTGTCTCTGCTGCCCCCTGCTGGTCGGAACCAACTATGACATCACTGGAGTTGATCTCAGCTGGATTTTGTTTGATTACACAAGAACAACTTTGGTTCAGTTCGAATGTGAATGCCAAGCGGACCAGAGACCACTCCAAAAGCAGGAAGTAAACGACAGCACAGGACATTCTGGGTAAATACTACCGAATCAGACACACTAGCCTTGCGCTAGCAGGAAAAATGGCATTTTGCCAGCTGTAGGTTTTCTTCAGAGGTAACGATTCTTCTTCTCCTGTCAATGAAGGGAGAAGTTTGGCAATTCCTGAAGGAAAAACAGCGAGTAGCAGAAAGAGCGGAGCAGCACTGACATGGAGGTTGCAAAGGAAGTTTATTATGCCTGCACAATGTCACCATGACGGAGGTTTCACTCATACAAAACTACAAAATATCACTCCAGTACTGTGTTAAAACACAAAGGGAACCGGGTGACGGGTCAGACCCGGCTCCTTTCACCAGTAAGACCATTTCAATGAGAGAATAAATAAAAAGTCACAGCACAGTTTGATGCATCAGCAGAACCCAAACATCTGGAAGTCTCCAGACAGATCCCGAAGAAACAAGCGTCTGCTGGTGAAAGCTGCAGAGCTGGTTCCTCCTCCGGTTCCAACCTTAGAGCTGCAGCATGGACGTTACATTTTAAACTGGAGCAACCCGGACAGAGCAGGACCTTCTTCCAGGCTGAATCCCGACTTCTGCAAAGTATAAAATCAAACAAGAGTAAACTCTCTGCTTCGTTTGGAGGAGCCAGGTGGGTTCCTGAAGGATGTTTCCTGGAGAAGCAGGTCTGAGCTTTGGTTGACTGCATGTTCATCAGACACATCAGGTCCATCTCTGCTGGGCGCCGGTCTGGCAGAGATGGACCTGATGATGAAGAGTCCTGCTGCAGTCAGCAAAGACGAGACGTTTCACATCCTGGATCATCTGGTCAGCAGCTGAAGCACTTCAGGCTGAGTTCTCCAGAGGAGAAACAGTCAGGATACAAGGCACCACATTGCACCACATTGCATATGGTAAGCTGATATAAAAGGTTAACATTTGCTGCAGGAGGACAAGCATGAGGAAATCCAGGAAGCGGAAAGTTTTCAGTGCCTGGTGGAGGATGAGATGTAGCAGAGTCTCTAAGGGACGATGACATGGAAAGGACTTCCTGGGATGTTCTCATCCCCCCACTTGACGATGAGGATGTAGCTGCCCTGCTCCTTCACCGTGTACGTCACGTTGTACATCCTGTTGCCCATGTGCTTGACGTAGACCTCCTCGCAGGGCGTCTTCGGACCGTGGACCCCGACCATCAGCATGTTGGTACCTGCAGAACAGAACACCATCAGAGACATCCAGCAGCATCAGGAAACCGTCTGCTTCGCCTCGGTTCTCACCTGCTTTGCTGCAATCCACTGTGAACGTGTTCTTCTGACCAATAAACGCTTTGGAGAGGCCGGCGCCGCGGGAGACGACTTTACCGGCGTCGGAAGAGAACTTGGGGAAGGAAGCGAAGGCCCCGCCCATTGCTGACGTCTTGGTGACGGTTTCTACGAGAACAGACGACGTCTCGTGGAGGTTGTGACCTCCGGACAGGCGAGGTCCTGCAGAAAGAGGAGAACATTTGACTCTAAGGGAGAAAGGAGAGCTCCTATTGCAGAGGAACTGAATCAGATCTGATGGTTGGAAAAACCTCCAGCCTAGAAGGAAACCTATGGTGGGATCCATCAGGAGATCCAGAAGGAGCCAGGGGGGTCAGGCATGTTGCAGAACATTTCTATCTGTGGTACAACCATCTTTCCAGGTGGAAGAGGTTCTGGAGCCAACGGTTCCCAAAGTCCTGATCCATCTTCCTCTGACAAGGCCGATGATGTCCAAGGTCGGCTAGCGGACAGGCTGATCCGACACTAATCTAACAACCCGGCTCATCTGATCCCAGTTCATCTGTTGCAGCACAGCAGGAAGCTTCTGAACAAAGAACATCTGGTCCATTCAAGCATCTAGAGTTCTTCTAGATCTGGTTTTAGAGAACTGAATATTTAGTTGGTTCTAATCTAGCTAAATATTTAATTTACAAACTGAAACCCTAACCCTACCTCAGAGTCTCTGAGACTCATCCCAGCTAAATGTTTAGCTGATCTTCAAACTCACTTGCCGATAAGCGGAAGTGGACTATCATAATAAAAACTGGATCTTGGTGAGCAACTGAATCCTTCAACGCTGATGTGTCACTGCTTTAACGTCACTGTGTGTGCTCATCCGTTGTTTGAAGATGAAATGTTCAAGAAACAATAAAAAGAATTTATGATAAAGAGAAGACACGAATCGATTCAAAGGCTGGAGTTTATAAAGAGGTTCAGGAGGCCCAGCTTTTATTTTGGTGGTCCGGTTATTGGCAGGTGAATTTGCGTTTTAGCCAAAGGTTTGGAACCATTGATGTTCTAGAACCAGAAAAGCTCTAGTTCAGTGCTGGAACCGGTCTGCTGGTTTCCTGATCAGGAGTCGGGATTATTTCAGCTCAGTAAAGCACAGCAGCTGGTCTCCAGAACATCCAATGTTTTCAGTTGGCTAGTTGATGTCCAACTGCAGCCTCTGGATCTTTCTGGTCTGGATGAATCTTAAACATTTGGCGACACACTGGTTGTTACTTTCCAGCTTCTTCAGATGCCGTTTCCTGGTGGGAATACTGTAGCAATAACGTATGAATCAGATCATGTTTTTTTAGTTTGAAGTGAAGCTGCTTCGAGGAACAACGTTATTTTTAGCGGGAAAACATCGGACTTCCAGAGAACAGGAGCACAAAGACAACTTTGTTCTGAGAACGTCAGGGAACATCAGGGAGTCACGCTAACTGGGTTTCCCCCGAAGGGAAACTCCAGAAACGTTCAGATCGCCACAAACTGACCTGAGAGGACCGCTGACCCACCTGACACTTTGGCTTTGAACGGGCTGCCCACAATGTGCTGGGGTCCCCCATACTTGATGGAGATCAGGTAGCTCCCTGGAGCCATGGGGGTGTAGGACACCTTGTAGCCCTCGAGTCCCTCCTGACATTCCATCTTCACCTTCGATGGTCCATCGATGGTCACAGACAGCGCTCCAGCACCAGCATTGCAGGTGTTCACCATGAACTCTGATGCTACACCTGGACAAACATCAATTTGAAAGTCTGCTGATGTTTACAGACATGAGTATAATCATACGGTGTGTACCTGTGGTTCCTCCTTCCAGTCCTGGACCAAAGGCGGACACGAGGCCTGGATCCCCAACCTGTCCCGGTTCTCCCACTCGGATCTTGAAGGGACTGCCGGGAACGTGGCTGCCATTGAAGCGAACGTCTATGGAGTGAACACCGTTCTCCTTGGGGATGAACCTGATGGCATGCTGATCTGCTGAACACGGAAACAGAACCTTAACAGAATGGTTCTGTTGATCTGGAGCCATCCCAGGGCCACAAATACATGTTCAGCTCAGGAAAACGTTGTGAAATGTGCAGAGGTCAGACGTAAACCCTGAGGTTCTCCAGTCTGTTCTAAAATAATCTAGAAGAAAAACAACCGTCTCATTAAGGCTGCGTAACACTAGCCCAGTTCAGTCCACTTCAATCCAACTCCAGTCTGTCTGTCTAGTCAAAGTCCGGTTTGGTTAGTGAGGTGTGAACACTAATTGACCTCTAACCTCTGGTCCTCCAAACCGCGGTCTGGGATCAGTTGAACACCAAGTGGAACAGAAACCGCTCCAAACGCAGGAAGTGGACTACAGCACAGGGCATTCTAGGTAAATGGAACCAAAGCTAGCGTGCTAGCCTACCACTAGCATTAAAAGTGGCTCCTGGTCTTTAGCCAAAAACTAAAGAGAAATTCTCCAACCGCTAAAATCTGACGCCTCCATTTTAGTTTGGTGAAGAAGAAAGTTGCGCTCAGCGTCTTCAGAGGTTTTTGTGTTGTTTCCGTCACCTGTGGGGTGCAACGCCCCCAAAGGCCAGGAGGGGAACAAGTTGCTCAAAGGGTTTGGTTGGTTTGACTCAGAGAACCACAGCAGCTGGAAATGGAACAAATGTTGATGTTTTGGTTCCAATCAAACCCAGTTTGATTGGGTCTGATTGAGATAAATTAGTTTGATTGGAAACTGCCTAATTAAAGTTAATTTCATTAGATCTTTATTTGGAGACGATATCTTTACCTTCTTCCGGTCCTAAACTGACCACATATGATGCTGAATTTGCTGCAGACTGACAGAATCGTCCCTCCTGCTCCTATGACTCTCCAGGTTGGACAGTTTGGCTCTTACCGCTGTCCAGCTCGGTGATGTAGCACTCCTCCGTGGCCCCAGATGGAGTGTGGATTTTGGCGTCTATGAGGCCTCTGGCTCCATTCAGCTGCACGGCGAAGGAGGCCTCCTGACCCACTTTCAGCCCCATCTCCTGGACGAACAGAGGAGCAATGTGTCGGTACAGAGAACATGTTTCTCCTCCATCTGGTTGGAAGATGTTCTCACCTGCAGGCTGGTAATGGTGAGGTGGCGGGCGTCGTCTGACAGGCTCGCCACGGGGACGATAAACGGAGAATCCGGGATGTGTTCGTCATTGAACTTGATAGAAACCTCATAATCACCTGCAGGTTCCAAACAGAAGGATCCTCCGTGTCTGGTGGTGATTTTGAGGGATCTACTCTCTCTAGATGTTTCTACCATCCAGCATGTTCTGATCTCCCCAAGGCGACACCCAGCAGGCTGACATGCTGCAGAATCAGCCTGAAGTTCATAAATCTGACCTGAAGTCTGCTCCGTTCTTACCGGGTTCCTGCACGACGTAGGAGACGCCGCAGGATCCGTCCTTTCGGTCTTCAAAGGTGATTTCAGCTTTGCTGGGTCCTTCCACAGCAATCGACAGACCGCCAGCTCCAGCTTCTCTGGTCCAGATGCTGAACTCAGCTGCAGAAAAAACACAAGCTCTCCGTCATGGCACAGCTGCAGCTTCCCAGAGCCGAAACGGACTTTCTCATGGTATGGGTGCAGAACTGGGATGCTACCTTCCAGGAAGCTGCGGGGCACTGAAGGCTGAGGTGGGCACCGCTAGCTACAAAGGTAGGTGTGCTAATGCTAATTCAGAAACACTAATCAGGATTTCCTCCAGTGTATTATAATCCTGGCGGCCCGCCATGCTTTACTAGCCCCCCTCTCCAGGCCAAGCGTTGCTTGTTTTTGTTTTTAGAAAAATGAATAATCCAAACACAAAAATAATAATTTCTCATTTTTAATAAGAATTTAATCTGGATTGAAAATGTCTCTGTTGCTCTCAGTGTTTCACTGGCAGAGCAAATTTATTTCTAAAAGATAAGTGTATATTCAAAAGCTGGGGGAGCGGACCAATCACACAGCTGGCGCCTCAGCGCCGCCACTTGATCTGCTTGATCTCTGAAGTTTACCTCAGCACGGGTCGCGCGCCTCCTTTCACTCAAACCGGACACAGGCTGACCTGTGTGGATATTTACAGCAACCCCCTTGTGGAATTATTTTTCTTTGGCGAACTCCACATCGAGGTAAGAGTCTAAACCGCGTCGCGTTGCTCTGGTTGCACAGCTCTACGTGAACCGCATTAGTAACTTGCAGTCGCGCTTTCAGAGATGCGTTGAGGGAGCGGTGAGAATGATTTATCTTTGTGAACAAAGAATTATGTGAGATTTTTACATCTCAACACAAAAACTATGCTGCAAGTTCTTAAATGTACATTCTGTATTATATATTTCTGTAAGATTTTCTCCTGCATAAAAACAGAAGTTAGAGAAACGAAACCCAGAAATGTTTTGCGTCCAGTAAATATGTAGAGAAGTGGAACCGTCGATGATACAAATGTTTTATTTTTTATAACGTAAGTGAATAAAAATCCACATTTTACACCAACAAAAGCTAAAGCCTACCGGGTAGTCCTGCCACGCCGCGGTCCAGTCCGGTTCCTCCAGCTCGGACCTTGTGGGCCCCTCCCTCCCCCAGGGGCCCCACCGTGAACTGGAAGGGACTCCCAGGGACGTGCTGGCCCCGGTACTTGACACTGACAACATGAGGGCCCATCTCCTGAGGGACGAAGCGGACGCTGTAGGTGCTGTCCTCTCCCTTGATGATCTCCGCGTCCTCCGTCTTCCCGCCGGGACTCGTCACCTGAGCCGTCATCTCCTGGTTCGCTGCCTCACCTGAGGGCCGCAGCAGGACGGGGACGAGACAGGAGACAAGAGACAGACGGGAGGACAAAGACATTACAGGTCATCAGCTGGGCGGAGCGAAGGGAAACCTAAATAACTCATTTCTTCTTCAGCTGCGTTTAGACTGGCAGTCCTCTTTGATTCTTATTTTACAGATTAATTATGTTTTTGCACCACTGCTTTATTTTTCTCATGCAGAAATAAAATATATATAAATATAGTAAAGGCAGTTAGTCCATCTGGTAATGAGTAAAAATAAAACAAGTAATATTTACTCTACCAGGTTAAGGCTGAATTAGATATTTATATTTTATTAATGGGACAAAAATATTAACAACTTTATACAAAGTTTCATATCATCACCTTCCTAAAATAATGGCATGAGGTTTTTTTTGACCAAAAATGATTTATGCAAAAAGAAAAAGTCACTACTTCTTCTTTGTTAAAGGATTAATTAGACACAAATAAAACAATAAAATCACTTTTGGCAAGAAACCGACAGGTCTTTGTTTTAGGAAGTTTCTACTGTCAAGCAGGAAGAAAACACTGCCCCCATCTGTTCACACTGTGCATTGCAGCACCGATGGGACTTCATGTGCTGTTGGAGGGAAACCTGACAGCAGTTGGTGGTTAAAGACAGAAGCTGAGCAGCAGGAAGAGATTCAGGGACACACACCGTCCTGCAGCGGCAGGCGGCTTCTGGCCGGCATCCCGCTGAACCCGCTCAGACCGTCTCGGCCCAGAAAATCTCCAAACACATCCCTGAAGGGATCTCCTCCGACCTGTGTGCTCTCCTCCACCCGGACCTCCCGCTTGGTCTCTCCGGCTCGGGTCTTGCTGATCTCGGTGCGCTCGGTGCGGGTGTAGGTGTGGCTGCTGCGGGTGAAGGTCCGGGTCAGACGCTCCTGAGCGGAAACCATCTGAAACCAGTTTCCTGCAGCCGGTAGGCAGGAAGGAGGAGGACAGGAGCAAGAAGGAGATGAAGGTGAGGAAGCAGGAGGCAGGAAGGACAGAGGAAGAGGAGTGGAGCAGAAGACAGAGACAAACTCTACCTGGTATTTTCAGGTTGAGGTCACAGGTGCTGCCCACGGTGGCGATGGAGGGGGCCTGCCGCTTCCTGGTGATGCTTTCCTTCACGCGGCCTTCGCCAAATATTTTAACAGTGAACGGACTTCCTGTTTGGAAACACCAACAACATTAAACTAAACCGAGTCAGAATCTGCTGCTTTAATCAGTTCTGCCAATTGAAAAACCAACAGATCCCCGTTGGTTTTTGGATTAATGCATATTTGTGAGTACGTTGCAATTTTCTGCAAAAATGATCAATAACTTTGGGTTTAAAGGATACTAACCCCCACCTGCAGGTGGCGGTATTTCTGCCTCAGCCTGACTTAATGTCAGGTTATCATCCGCGATTGGTGAGGAACAAAAAACGAAATATTTAATAAAAATGTATTCATGTGTAAAAAATATCACAAAATTCCTTGTAAATATTTCTAAACCAGCATCACAAAAACACGGTGAAACCCTGGAGGGACTGATTAAGTTAAGTATAGTCTGTGTTTTCAGGTACTGCCTGTAGGGGGCAGTGCTACTCTACATGTTCGATCTGTAATTTTCACCAGGCTTTTTGTCTGATCTGATGCGCTTAAAGGTTGTAACAGCACCTAGCGCTCCACAAACTGTTCCTGGTGTTTGCTCCGCCTCTTCCTGTTTCCCAGTACGCAAGTCAGGAGGCAGAGCAGCAGCTTCTGGCTTTACCTGGAACATGCTGGTCAGCGAACTTGATGTTGATGATATAATTCCCAGGTTCTGTAGGGCAGTAGGTCACCTTACACGTCCCGTCGTCCACATCCTCACAGTTAATGTCCACTTTGCTGGGACCTTCGATGGACAGGCCCAGACCGCCGTAACCTTCCAAACAAAACAGACCGTCAGAACCAAAACCCCGACCCAGACTCTGAGCAGGGGGTATGCGTCCTCACCAGCATTCCTGGTGTCCACGATGAACTCTGCAACCTCGAAGGTGTGTCCCTCCACCAGGCCCTGGCCATAAACCTTCACCCTGCTGGCGTCACCGATCTCTGACTGACCCACCATGATCTTAAAGGGGCTGTTAGTCACATGCTTCCCACTTTTCTTCACGCTCACCACATGTTCGCCCACTTCCTTCGGGGTGAAGGAGATTCCTGCATGAAGGACATATCAGACATCACTTCCTGTGACATAATGAGAAAGTTTCTGCCCAGTTTTGTCCCAAATCAAATCTAGCAAGACGTTTCAGGAACTTTCTTTGCTCAACAGCGAGGAGACCAAAATGCCAGCAAAGCTTCTCAGGCTGGGCTCTGAATCCAGGTGAGATCTGGACAGTTACCGATGTGTCTGTTGGGGAGCCTCTTCAGGAGGCACGGCTCTTCGTGGCCGGATGGCGCTCTGATGGTTGCCATCAGGCTGCTCAGGTCCGTCTCTGTGATCTTCAAGGAAACATCTGATGCGGTGCCAACATTGAGCTGCGACGTCCTCATGGCGTCATCTCCTGAAGAGGAAACATGAAGGAGTGAACAGTGAACCGGCCCGGTCGGCCAGCATTCGGTTCATTCTCTCAACACGGTCCAGATTCAGACCGATTTGATTTGATTGTGCCAGAAGAGGTTTCCCTGTGGAGTTTCCGTACCGGTGATCTTTGCCATAAACGGGCTTCCCGGGATGTTTTTGTCATCAAACTTGACGATGATGCTGTAGTCTCCGGGCGCGGTGGGCAGGTAGGACACCATGCATGTCCCGTCTTTGTTGTCTGTGCAGCTGATCTCTGCTTTGGACGGACCTTCAACAGCCAGGGACAAACCTCCTGCAGAGAGGCAGAGGACGCACCATGACGACATTCACCTGCTTCACGTTCAGCTTCCCTTTGACTGAAACATAGAAAACCTGCTTCCTGCTGCTGATACCTTCTCCAGCGTCTTTAGTGACGATGGTGAAGGTGGCCGGCCGGTTCACCACACCGTGGCTGAGGCCGGCGCCAAACGCCGTCACATGACCACTGTTGATGGCGTCAACGTAGAACTGCAGTGGACTTCCTGAAACACACAGGAGGGTAGCAGTATTACAGAAGGTTCTGGTTCTACTGGAGGTTCTGGTCCTACTGGAGGTTCTGGTCCTACTGGAGGTTCTGGTTCTACTGGAGGTTCTGGTCCTACTGGAGGTTCTGGTTCTGCTGGAGGCTCTGGTTCTACTGGAGGTTCTGGTCCTACTGGAGGTTCTGGTTCTGCTGGAGGCTCTGGTTCCACCAGAGTTGAACTTAGCTCCTTCCTCCTACAGCATAAGTCTTGTGTTGTAACAGGAAGACATGAACCCAAAGGGCCCGTCCCACTGGGAGTAGAACCTGAACCAGGAGTGTTTGTGGTATGAACTAGTTTCCCTTCTGACTCGTTCAGCTGATCTCAGAGAGGATCAATGGTGGCAGGTCACAGTGAAACGTGGTTCAGTGAGTCCAACCGGAGCAGGGAACATCCCGGTTCTGGGAGTCGGAACAATGAACTCAAACAGGTCCAGCGGACCGGGACGTTTGGCAGCAGTTACCTGGGATGTGGCTTCCATCGTATCTGATGTCCATCTCATGCAGGCCGCGCTCAGTCGGCGAGTATTTCACCATCACCGTCCCGTCCTTGTTGTCAGCGATGTTTGGCCGAGCCGTTCGACCCGACGGCATTCGGACCTCGCCTGCAGGAAACACCAACCTGGTTTTAACTTGTTACAGCGACTGAGACATTTCATGAAGTCATGACGTGTGAGGAATGGATGCGGTGAGTGTTGTACCTGAGATCTCTCCTTTCTGCACGGTGAAGGGAATAACAAGGCTGAAGGGACGCAGCACCGGCTCCATCCCATCGGCAGCGCTGACAGGATCGTCTGTTGCCTAAACCGGAGCAGAGGGGAGGTGTGTCACTGGTAGCATACTGGGAGCTTTGGGAACGGGTCCAGAAACAAATGGGAGGAAGATGAGTGGCTGGAAGAGCCAGCAGTCCATCACAGCAGGTTCTGACCCAGCTGGACCAAATCCGTGAAGAGATGAAATGAACTTAAAGCGAAGCTTTGGTTATTTCAGCCCAGCAGATTTTCATGCAGCAGCTGGGAGAGGATGGATCAGGGAATCTGGGTTGTTATTGACCATGAGGTGTCAGTGACACAGAGTCGGTCTGCAGCAGCAGATTAACGGCAGTGCTGATACCCAGTGAGGGGAGAAGCCTGCGTAGGGCGAGTAGGGCTGCTGCGACTGAACCTTGTCGCATGGTTCCTCGATTATTGGCACGGTTTCACTCGCCTGACGAGAACAAGATGCAGCAGTTAGAGGAAACACAACAGTTAGCTGAAGGCAAACACCTAAATAAACCTCCACTCAGGCTGAACTCAGCAGGTTCAGTCAGTCGGAGGCTGATTACTCAGATTATCCACTGAAAACAGATAATATTAAACAGGAACTAGTTTATTTTAGTCAATGTATCATTAACTAAACTTCCAGGAAAAAATGTCTGAAGTTTCCACTGAATGGACAAACGGGTTCCCAGACTAAACCCAAACCCAACCAAACCAAAACTCAACCTAAACCAGGAATAAATCCAACCCAACAGAAACTAGGACTCAATCCAACACAAACCAAACCCAGACTAGATACCATCCAACCCAACCCAACACCAGCCAGTCTGTAGTTTCTACTCACCACCACGTGGAAGGGGCTGTTGGGAATATGCTCCCCTCCGAAACGGATAGTGATGATGTACTGGCCGGGTTCTGGAGCCGTGTAGTAAATATCAAATGTCCCGTCGGCGTTCTCCACCACGTCCACATCCAGCTCCGCTCCGTCTGGCGTCGACACCTTGCAGGTGACTTTACCTTTCCCAGCATCCTTTGCGTCCACGGTGATGACCGTTTCCTCTCCGATCTGGATAGTTGGACCAAGACCCGAACCTGACGAGGAGAGCAGGGTGTCGTTGCTTGATACCAGCTAACCGACCAGGACCTGTGGAAACTGGGTTCTGGTTTTCAATCATGCATGAGTCTAGCTAATTCATTTCCTCAGTGTTTTCATTTCTTTTCTGGATCTCATGTTCATCAAGAAAGGAACTTTCCAAGATGAGCAACTCTACATCCAAAACATGCTTTTTATTTCTCATCCTAAACACTCGGGTTCTTCGTCTGAAGGAGGACCGTTGACTCATAACGTGCTTGTCACACCTGGTTGCACAGAGGTGGCTTGTTGGTGGCAGACGGTGGCCCAGGTCATCAGACCTGGGTCTCTGTGAACCAAGTCAGATTCTAATTCTGCCCAGTAACAGCTGACAGAATCTGGGTCTTATCAGGTGGACCATCTGGAGACGCAGCTTGGCTGACCAAACAGCTGAAAGTTTTCTCTCAAAGGCACGTCCAAGGCCTCTGTCATCAATTAGATGTTTTAAAGCGACGATTTAGATTTTTTTCCCCTCTGGATTTGAGAAAATCTGCATCTCTACATGGTTAGAAACAGAGTAATACCTCAGCTCCACCAGCAGGGGGTGCAGCTGTAGCTAACAGTTGGACTTCTGATACGAACTTCTTCGGCTTTTAAGTGACAGAGAAGACAAAGAGAGACAGATTTGGAAAGAAAACAGAGAAAAGACTGCTGTTGCCGTGGTTCCCGTCCATAAAGCGGATCTAAAACATAAATATGAGTTTTTCACACTAAACAGCAGGAAAACTGGAGGAACTCGGAGAACATTTATTCTCAGTTCCTTTGAGTCTTTGTTGTTCATTTGGTTTTGAAGAAGCAGAAACATAAAGAATTCAAACATTTAAAAAGCTGCAGCATGAATTTAATCCCTGTAGGAGAACCTGAGGGACTCTCAGAGAAACATCAGCAGTTTGTAGGAAACTCACCCAGTCCGTGTCCACCAATGGAAACTGAAAGGAAACAACACAGTCAGCAAGGCTGAATTTGATTGGTGATCTGAGCAGCGGTGGGCGGAGCCTGACCTGTGACCAAACACTTGCTGGCGTCCCCGGTGGGCACAGCGTGGATCCTGTAGGGCGAGTACGGGATCTCGTCCCCTCCATACTTGATGGTGATGGTGTAGCGTCCCGTTATGTCCGGTACATAGGACACTGTGTAAGTCCCGTCCCGGTTGTCCCGGATGTTGGCCTTCTTGGGTTTTCCCTCCGGGTCCTGGTTCGACACGGACAGGAAGTTAGCGGACTGAACGGTTTCA
This sequence comes from Girardinus metallicus, assembly GCA_903067095.1. NCBI lineage: Eukaryota > Metazoa > Chordata > Actinopteri > Cyprinodontiformes > Poeciliidae > Girardinus > Girardinus metallicus. The sequence goes on along the minus strand of CAEGAE010008175.1, from coordinate 19,323 downwards.
TCACTGGTCTCGGACCATCAGCCACTGGGAACAGCACTCTGATTGGCTGCTGGACTTTGGTAGAGTTCAGTTTTTATTGTGGTTCGGTCAGAACGAAGCTTTAGGAACATCTCATTTTCAGACGTGGACATTTACACAGAGCCTCCAAAAGTATTCACTCCTTCATCCAAAGGGTGTGAATACCTTAGAGGGGTTGTGGTTGGAGTGAAGCATGAATGTATGCCTTGCTTTACTCAAGCAAAATGAGCAGCTGCTGTGGTTCTCTCTCTGCTCTGAGTCAAACCAAGCTGTTCCCCTCCTGGCCTGTGGGGGCGTTGCACCAAGAACCACTGAAGGAAACGACACAAAAACCTCTTAAGACACTGAGAGCAACTTCCTTCTTCACCAAATGGAAACAAAATGGAGGCATCAGATTTTAGAGGTTGGAGGATTTCTCTTTAGTCTTTGGCTAAAGACCAGGAGCCATTTCTGCTGCTAACGCTAGGCTAGCACATTAGCTTTGGTTGTATTTACCCAGAATGCTCTGAGCTGTAGTCCACTTCCTGCTTTGGGAGCGGTCTCCGATCTGCTTGGCGTTCACATGCGCATTCAAATCGAACCAGAGTTCACTTCAACCAAACCCAGACCGAGGTTTGGAGGACCAGAGGTCAGAGGTCAACTAGCATTCACACCTCACCAACCGAACCGGACACTCTAGGAATGTGGACTGGAGTTGGATTAAAGCTCACACACACGGCTGATGTGAACATACTCTACGCTGAGGTCCAACGGAGGACTGAAGCCTGATTGGCTGCTGATGGTCTGAGGTCAGTGCTGTTGGGTCGGCAGGATCCAGAGGTTAGTCTGGAGGAACATCTGGCTGTTAGCTCAACCCACAAACTGGATGGAGTCAGTCCACATGTAGACCACAGAGGGGTGAGAGGGTGAAGCATGACACACATCAGAACCAGTTCTAAATCTGGTGGAACCTCTAACTGGATCGGCCCAAACACACCTGGGAGAGTCTGAGAAGGAAACGTGTAACGTTTGCTGCTAGTTTCATAACTGGTTCCTCTAGTAAGTTTTACTGCTGTGGCACTTTGGACTACCTTGTTGCTGAAATGTTTGATATTAAAACTAGCTGTCTAATACTGAACCTGTCATGATCCAGTTAAACCTGGAAGATCCTGATGTGTTGTAGGAAACAACCGGACCACCTAAAGCAAGCAGCTCTGTGGTGAAGCAATGAACAGTGGTGAAGGGGAGGCAGCAAGGGAGGAGGAGGAGGGGAGGATGAGGATGGAGGTGAGATGGGGTGAAGAGGTCACGGCCTTACGCAGCCTCTCCTCAGAATACTGAAGGGGATGGTTTTCTTTACTATGTGGGACTGCCACACCCTCCTGCCCCAGTCCTCCACAAACAGCGAGGTCTCGTGCCTGCAGCCGTCTGGGTCCTGCAGCGCCAGCAGCCGGGCCAGGTTGGGATTAGGAGACAGATAACAGAGCACGGTGAGGCTACACTTCCATCACCTGCCTCACCGGACGGTTATGTTTCACTGAAACCAGACTCTTATTGGTTTCAGCTCCCACATTGCAGCTCAATGGCGGAGACGGTTCTGAAGATCGCTTGGCAGCCCGCTGGACTCACCAGGATCTGGACGGTGAGCAGTCCTTCTCCAGCGTCCCTGGCGTCGATGGTGAACTCCACGGGCAGACTGGCCGGGACCCCAGTGGCGTTCAGGCCCGGACCGCTGGCCCGGACTTTGCTGGCGTCGTGAGCTGGGAGGGTCTTGATCTTAAAGGGACTGAGGGGAGACGGGTTGACGGGTCACACCTGGTTCTGGAAATCTAACCTGCTCAGCAGTCTGCTCGGGACAAACCTCCGAGGGACCTCCTGGTCGGCGTATTTCACGCACACCGTGTACGGCCCGTCGCTGGCCGGGGTATAGTTAACCGTGTGGGTACCGTCCCCGTTGTCAGTGACGCTGAGCGGCTCGGCCACACCTGGGGACAGAACGAGGTCCACCAATCAGCTGGAGCTCCAGGCAGCAACTTACTGGGCCTCATCAGAACCAACAGCACCAAGATGGAGCGAATCAGGGAAGGAAAACCTGTTTCAGTGACCAGAGGACCCTCATGATGCTAATGTGTCAAACTGGTTCCTCCAGCTGTGCTCAATAAAGTTACAGCTAATGAATTTACCATTCATTAGCACAGCTACACACTCAGAAATTAGCAGTAATAATTCTTATGTAGTTTGACAAAAAATGAGGATTCACTTTTGTTAGTCATATTTTCACCATGCTATGTTTAGCTAGCTAGCTAAATATTTAGTGAAACGCTAAGTACCAAAATAAAAGCTGGGCATCAGTCATCAGGATTTATATAGATGTTCTCAACACCCAGCTTTTATTTCTATAGTCTGCTTCAGCCTATCGGCAAATGAATTATCATATTAGCTAAATATTTAGTTTAACTATTTATTTTGCAAACTAAATATGTAGTTATCTCAAAAGTAGTTACAAATCTAGTTGGAGCTAAATAGCTAGCTCGCTCATTTATGTTTTATTTCTTCAGTGAGACTGTTAGAATTATTATGTGCTGTTATCACTGGTATATCACATCACTAGCATCTCTAGCTTTTTGTTTAACAGGTTTTAGTTTCTCTCTGTCAGCTTTTGTCCCACATTTACAGGACGTCTCTGTAGCTGAACTGTCTCTGATAACAGAGTTCTGTCAGAAGAGAACTAGGTGACCTATGTGCAGAGACCAAACTCGCTTTTCTTTTTCTCTCCCTTGTGTGAAAAAAAAGGCCGACCCGGAAGTGATCAGAACGCGCGGCCCGCTGAGTCTTCTCCTTTCATGAAAGTCTGGTTGAAATGTAATGAATGTTGTCTGTGGTTCTTTTTATGTAGGTTGAGAAAATACCTATCAGAGACGTGGGGGGATGAAAACCCGCCTGACTGTAAAGACGTGTCCTTGGCTGACTGTCTCACCTGCGGGTCCGTAGATCTGGACTTCCAGAGGAGCCAGACCCGCCTTGCTGCTGTCCACTGTGAAGGTCTGAGGAACATGAGCGCGGACTCCTCCTCCCAGTCCAGGACCAGAACACCTCACCTTACTGGGATCGACCAGCTGCCGGACCGGGACACGAAACGGGCTTCCTGGAGAGAATCAGAGGGGCGTTTAGCCGTTCCCTGAGAAGAAGCGACCCTGCTGGGCTGACCTCTGACCTGGGATAGAGAGGCCTCCAAAGGAGATGTTGACGTCGTATTCTCCGGGAGTGAACGGGATGTAGTCCACACTGCAGCTGCCGTCCTTGTTGTCTTGACAGGACATCTTCGCCTCTGAGGGACCTTCAATGGCCAGACCCAGTCCCCCAGTGCCGGCGCCCCTTAAAACGGGACACAGGGAATTCAGTCCAAACGGTCCCGTTCCTGTGGGTTCTGGGAGGTTCTAGACAGCAGAACATGGTTACCTGGTTTCAACAGTGAAGCTGTTTGATTTGTTCACAAATCCCTCCTCCAGCCCAGGACCGAAGGCTCGGACCCGACTGGGGTCACAGCCCTCGGCGACTGACACCCTGAAGGGACTCTTTGGGACGGAGACGTCGTCCAGGAGAACCTCAATCAGGTGCAAACCTGGAAACACAGAGACATTAGTTCCAGCTGAGCAGCAGAAACCAAACGGTCAGTGAAGGCATCGTGGATCCACAGCACAGAGGAACGATGAAGGAATGACGGAACAATGGAGGAACGATAGAACAATGGAGGAACGATTGAGGAATGGTGGAGGAACGATGAAGGCCCTTCGGTGGTGGGCCCAGTGCATCTTGGGGCATCATGGTAAATGTTGAGCAGCAGTCTGATCACTCTGAGGTTTCTACTGAAGATACAAAACGCTCTTTAAAAGCTTCTCCAGGACGCAGTAGGGTTTGGAACCAGCAACCCTTCAGTTCACTGTGTGTTTCTGCCTGGCTGGAAATAAACACCAAGTATTTGCGTCCCATGATGCACTGGGCCCCAGCATGTTACTATGAGTGGAAAGCATGCAGAGCGTCTGCAGCTATTAATACCAGCAGCTCCCTGCTCTCCCTCTGGGGCTTCATTTACCCTGAAGATCAGCAGGAGAGCTCCAGAACCAGAAGCAGAACCAGAACCATGTCCTTCCCTGCTGCTCTGGCAGCACAGAAACAACTCAGGCTTTCTGAGCTCTTCAGTTACGAGGTGGAGAGGAACCAGCAGCAGAAACGCTTACCGTCTTCGTAAGGCGTGTACTCCACTCTGCAGGACCCGTCTGTCTGATCGGAGACATAGGCGTCCGTGTTGGCGCCGGACGGGTTGGACACCTGGACCTTAAGATGGCTGCCTCCGGCCTTGTAGAGCGACCGGGTGTCGACCATGAAGTGGGTGGTGACCTCCCTCAGGACGCCTGCAGGGAAAAACACAGTCAGGCTGGAGGACGAGGAGAGTCAGGAGATCCAGAACATCTGGAGGAGGAGCGACCCAAAACAGTCGACAGACCGAAGCAGCAGGAAGATTCTGGAAAACTGCACCAATGAGATCCCAGACCCTGTAGAGACACTCTGCAAGGTCCAGAACTACCAGAACAATCAGAACCATCAGAACCACCAGGACCATCTGAACCAACAGACACGTTTCGATCCAACCCGCCTGAATCATTTTTTCATAGTAAATATTTCACCGTCTGGTTAAACTGAGTTTTTCTCCATCTTTCTATTTTTCTGGATTATTTTTGTCCACATTTAATCAAATCAAGAATAAATCAGTGTAAATAATAAACAGTGAAAGTAAAGACCTGGAGAACTTTAAAAGCGCTGCTGAGTTTATGGATCCAGTTCGGATCGCTTACTGGCCTGCAGCTGAAAGGGAAGGTCATTTTATTTCTATAGCACATTTTCAGCAACAAGGCAACACAAAGAGCTTTACAGGAATTAAAAGGAAACAAAATAACAAACCAAAAGAAGGCAAAAGAAGAAAAGCTAATAATGTTGATCCAAAGTAAATAAACTAGATTCTCCTATTCAGGGCTGGTAGATGAGTATAAGTAAGTGTCCTCTGGTCACTCTGGATCCAGAACCTCATTGGAAAAACTGAGCTCAGAGCAGCAGAGAGCAAAACACTTAGAGGCAGGACGGGTTTTGTTTAGTCCTGAGCCATAAAATAATAAAGAGGCATTAAAATTCAACCAGAGATAATAAATGAGGCGATTCTGGGTCGGCGCTGCTTCACGAAGATGGAGGACAGATTTTAGTCTGAGTTCATAGCTGACAAACATTCGTTATTAATTCATTATGAAAAACGATTGGTTCGTTGTTTTAATTTGTTCTGTCAGTTTGAGCTGAACTAGACTTTTAATTTGAAAGTTCCAGTGAAGAAACAGGAAGCGCCGTCGATCAGCTGCATTTAGGGACGGGTCCACCAGTCCAGTCCTCAGCTTCTAGATGGATCTCTGCTCCAACATGTCTGAATTCCCTCGATTATTCAGCTCTGCATTCGGCTGGGAGAGCGGTTTACCTGCTCCAGGTGTGTTTGAGCAGAGATGCATCTAAAAGTTGCAGGATGGCTGAGGACTGGACTTGGTGACCCTGTTTTCCAGCAGAAACCTTCCACTCAGGTTTTATTCACCACAATATTTATTCTCCCAGTGGATTTTGGTTTCATTACAGATTAAATCACCTCTTTGAATCTAAAATGAATGATGTAAAGCTGTTCACCTGTTGGCTCCACTCCGGGTCCGTACACCTTCACCCCTCTGGTGTCCACGGCCGGATCCACCTGCAGGCGGACCGGGAACGTTGGCACCGTGTGTCCTCCATACTTGATGGTGATGGAGTACATGCCCGGGCTCGGAGGCGTGTAGGTGATGGAGTACGTCCCGTCGCCGTTGTTCTGAACACGAACCTCCGCCTTGGATCCGCCGTCCGACACGACCTCGATGGTGAGCTCGGCCTCGCCGGCCGCAGAGCAGTCCACCGTGAAGGACCCGGCCTCATTGACCTTTCCCCCCTCCAGGCCGGGGCCGCTGGCCGTCACCTTGCTGGGGTCGAAGGCGGCCTGGACCACGGCCTTGAAGGGCGAACCGGGGACATGCTGCTCTGCAAACAGGATGTTGATGGTGTATTCTCCGGCCTCAGTGGGCAGGTAGGACACGGAGCACGATCCGTCTCCATTGTCCTGGCATTCAATCTTGGCCTCACATGGACCTTCCACCGTCAGACCCAGACCGCCGGTTCCTGCTCCCTTTGTGTCGATGGCAAACGGAGCTGGTTTGCCCACCAGGCCACCCTGAAGGCCAGGACCGTAGGCTTGGACCTGGAGGTCAACACGTGCAGGAAGAGGCAGCGAATAACGGACCAAATGGATGATTTTAGCTTCATAAACCTCAGAGTACCCCTAGAGCAAACTGGGACTAGAAGAACTACTCAGGAGAAAAGTTGGACCAGGTCAGAGTACCCGAGACTCGTCCACATGTAGCCGGATCTTTAGAAACCATTTTCTCTGCCACATTGTTAAAAAATATATTATACACATGGGATGGGCTTCAGAAACAAGTTCACTCTCACGAAGCTGCACTGATCCGCCCCACGGCCTTGTTTTAAACCTGCCACACCCAAAGGGGCACTGTAGCAAAGCTAAAATCTGTCAGCCAATCAGATTGCTCCAAAACAACCAGCACTTCCTGTTAGGAATCAAACATGGCGTCAGGAGGCTCATTGATGGGGACAGACATTTAGATTGAACTACTTTTAAACAGAATATTAGAATATAAAGTTATTAAATCACTAGACGACGTTGACAGGAATCATGTCTGTTTGTTGCAGAGTGTGATGGAACCTAAATCTCCAAACACTCAGATCTCCACTTCAGTCTGTCTTTAGAAATTATAATTTTTAGTGATATTGAACAGAGTTTTTGTGTCGATGAAAGACTAAAATCATATCGGCTACATGTGGACCTCAGGCAGGAAACCAGGCAGTTAAGACAATCATGTTCACCTAAAGTTTCACCTCAGCTTCTGTTCTCCTTAACATTATTCTCTGGATCAACAGGAAAATGGATTTCACTCAGAGCTACTGAGAAGGTTCTGTTGGGATCCAGAGGAGTTCCCTGGATCCTAGAAAGGTTTAGCTGGGAATATTGTGGGAATACTATTCCCAGAGTGAGACTGACGAGGCTCCTCCAGTGGAAACGTGGCAGTGGTTCCTCACCTTTGAAGGGTCCGGAGGCATGACGCCCTCCACAGTGAAGGGACTTCCGGGGACGGGGTTCCCGTCGTAGCTGATGTCCACTCTGTATGGCCCTTCCTCCGCGGGGATGTACTTCACAGTGTGAACCTCATTGGCTGTCCCAGACTCCAGCTTGCAGGGGATTGGATGATGCGATGGAGAGGTGATCTTCACGTCCAGCTTGCCCTGACCGCCGGCACCTCGAGTCGTGACGGAGAAGTCCTGATCCACGCCGACGTCCACCTCTGCGGTTTGGACAGAGGCAGCAGGATGAGCTTTACTGTCCTTCATCTGCTTCCGGTTGGCAGCCGATTACTGACATACTTACTGTTGTTGAGACCCTGAACTTTGACCTTGCTGAGGTCCAGAGGGGGCGCCACGGTGATGCTGAACGGGCTTCTGGGGATGGGGTCTCCTCCGTGGCAGACGGTGATGGACATGTTCCCCTGAGAGACACGGATTGCAGTTATCCATCGATCGGCTTGAACTCCACCTGACGACTGGGCGGGTTGTTACCTGCTGCACCGCCGTGTAGCGGACCGTGTACGAGTAGTCGTGGTTGTCAATGATCTCGAAGTCGCGGACAGCTTCGCCTTTAGCGGCACCAATAAAATGGACTTCTGGCTTGGCTTTGCCGGCTCCCTTGGTGTAGATGGTGAAGTGGGTGGGCTTCCCAACCTCCACACCTGCTCAGGTAGCAACACATGAAGCATCACTGAGCTTCAGCTCTCACCATGCGCAGACACGTCTGCTCCGGGGTTCTGCTCCTATGAAACGGACTCACCGGTTCTGTTCAGCCCCGGCCCCTCGGCTCGGACTTTAGCGGCATCGTGAGAAGGCTCCACCTTTATTCTGAAAGGGCTGATGGGAATTTCCTGTTTGAATATTCATTAGAGACATTAGCTTGGTTGAACCCAACAGGTCTGCAGAAGTGATTCACCTGCTGGGCTCTCACCTGATCCGCAAACAGAACCATGATGGTGTACTGACCCGGCCCTGGAGGCATGTACTTCACTGTGAACGTGTCGTTGTCGTTTTTGATGATGTCGAAGTCGATGTCCGCCTCCGCCGGTCCAACCACCCCGGGAGCACACTTGATCCCGATGCTGACGTCACCTAGCAGGTAAAGACAGACTGTTGGTGGCGTTCAGGATTTAGATCACTCCAGTTAATCTGAATGTCTTCAGGCTTCAAAATAAGATGGGAGCAGGAAGTACAAATTAACCTCTGTGAAATGAAGGACAAAGATCTGAAACACCCAAAAGTTTTCTCCTTCACATCTTGGATCAATCAGTAGAAACTGCCTGGAAAATCAGCATTCAACTGACAACATTTCCAGATAATTCAGCCAGACGACATAATGCTCTGCACATGTTGGAGACCAGAGGAAGGGCATGAACTAGGTGGGATTTGGACCGCGTCTCACCTTGTCCAGCCTCACTGCAGTCCACTGTGAAGTATGTCGGCTCGTTGGCCTTCAGGCCTGTCTTCTCCACACCTGGACCGTAGACCTTCACGTTCTCTGGATGGCTGCCTTCTCCTATTATCACCTAATCACCAATATTTGGACCAGAAACATTCTTTTCATTCTCAACTTTTATCTCAGGCCACGGCAGAGACTTAAAGAGAGCTTCAGGACTGCTGTAAGTCCCAAACAGCGAGCGGTGAGAAGGCTAGCTACCCTGAAGGGGCTGCTGGGAACGTTGACTTCGCCCCAGGTGACGATGATAGTATGTTTGATGGGTTTGGTGGGAATGTAGACACAGAAGTAGGTGCAGTCTCCATTGTCAGTGATCTGGATGTCGATGGGGAAGCCGTCTACATCCTGGTGAGGAACCCACAGATTGAATCAATTCTCCTCCACGGCGATGACAGGAAGGCGGCCATGTTCATGGACAGTTCAGGCAGGTTTTGGTTCTCACCTGAGCGTAGAGTCTCAGCTCTCCTCTGCCGGCTGCACTGGTGTCAATGGTGAAGTTGGCTGGCTTGTTGACGATGCAGCCCAGAGGCTCCAGTCCAGGGCCGTAGCATCTCACCTAAGGAGCAGAGGTAAAGCTCTGTGATAGGTATTTTCTCAACTTACATAAAAGAACCACAGTTTTCAACCAAACTTTTGCAAAAGGAGAAGACTTCTCCAAGCCGTTCACTGAGCGTTCTGACGTCTTCCAGTTAGAGCTTGTCTTTTATTTACAGAGAAGAGAGAGATAGGAAGAAAAGGCAAGTTTTATCTACACACAGGTCATCTAGTCCTTTCCTCTGAGAGCCATTTCCCTCAAGGGCAGAAGGAACAATCAGTTATCTGCTACAGAAACATTCAGTCAGACGGGTTAAAAGTTTTCAACACAGCAGTCAGAAGTTTTAACTCACAGAGAAACAGGCCAACACTCCTAAATGGAAATCACAACAATCTATACTAACATAAGACTAATGATCTAAAGTAATATCAATTGTAAGAATGATAACAACACAATAATTCCAACATTTTGGTTTACAGAGAAACAGCAGGGAACCAGGCAGGTTCTGCTCAGACCTTGTCAGGAAACACATCGAGAGCCGCAGGGAGGATGTGAGCCATGAAGGGACTGTCCTTGATGTCCTCATCGTCACATATGACATGGACGGCGTAGTCGCCCGGCTCCGTGGGCCAGTACCGGACGTCACACGACCCGTCGCCTTTATCGTCACACTCAATTTTAGCCTGCGAGGGCCCCTCGATGGAGAAACCTGCACACAATCAGTCACAACTTTTGTTCTCAGGAAGGGGAACAGATGTGTGTTTGATACTGTAAAGTTCAGCTGCCACTCTATGCTGATGACATTATGCTCTGTTAGGAATAACAAACTAGTTCATTCTAATGAATTATTAAATTCTTCATCAGTTTTCAGTGCTAATATTTTAGTCAGTGTTGTGACTCCTGTCAGCTTGGACCAGACGTTGTGCCTGTAGGATTGAAGCAGGATCCCGTCCTGACAGAACATGCTCAGACTGGATGAAGACGTACAGTCTGAGCATGCTCAGTAGGCAGCTGGTGGTAGCAGCAAACGATGTGATTCAACAAACACTAACAGGAAATGGTGATGGAGAATCAGGAGCTGCTTCCTGTTGTCACACAGTTCTTGCTGTGTGAGAGTGATGACGATGGTTTGGGTGAAACGTCAAGGTGACTTTTAGAGCATGGAGAGGAAGCAGCAGCTTCAGGACCGCAGAGAGCTTAGCGACGGATCATTGTACTGAAACGATCCGTTCTCTGGGTTTGAACTGGACGACATACCAAGAGTTCCCACTTCAGTACCGATGGCCTCCACCACGAAGTCTGCGCTCTTCCCCACCATGCCGGTCTCCAGGCCCGGGCCCCAGGCCCTCACCTTCTGAGGCCCCGCCTCCTCGCTGATGTGGACCTCAAACGGGCTGAGGACGCAAAGAGACGTGGAAACATCAGGGTCGATGCTCCTCCTGGAGGGCCCCAGGGCAGGAGGGCACCGTACTGGGCCCTCTGCAGGGCAACATGAAGTCTATCATCCTCACCTGCGGGGGACGCTGTGTCCTCCCCATGTGATTGTAATGATGTACTTCCCTGCCATGACGGGGTAATAGTTACATTCATAAACGCCGTTTTCCATCTCCAGCACCTTCACCGGTTCCTCCATGCCTTCTGGGGAAGAAACACGGAAAACTCCCCATAAATCAGCTGACAAATAGAAACTCATTAAAAATGTAAAAATACTATAAATGTGAAATACTGAATAGACACCAGTTCACAATTATTTATAATAATTGTTCCAATAATCTGGTTTAATCGGAAGTGTTCCTTACTGGGGCCCTTCACGGCGACCTTCAGCTCCCCGCCGCCGCCTCCCTTAGTGTACACCTTGAAGTCGGCCACTTCCTTCACCCTCAGGCCCTTCTGCTGCAAACCCCGACCCGACGCTCTGCAGGCGTTCGGATTGCAGGCTGTCGGAACCACAGGGGGACATATTCAGGTACTGGTTAGACTGGGACAGCCACGCAGACCAGTGCCTCTCTCCACCCACACCAGTTAGTCAGCTGCTGGAGGAAGTTTAATGGCGCTGAAGCCAAAACGAAGAGAGCAGATGGTTCTGGAAACGTTTTAATGATCCGAAATGTTACAATGACAGAACCAGCAGGAAGCGTTAAATCCTGAAGCCTGGAGACGGTTAGCAGTTAGCTTCTAGCAGTTAGCTTCTAGCGGTTAGCTTCTAGCGGTTAGCAGCTAGCGGTTAGCAGCTAGTGGTTAGCAGCTAGCGGTTAGCGAGAGAAGCAGCTGTGATGATCATGATGAATGTTTGATCAAAAGATGAATCTGCTGGTAAAAATCCTTCAAATATCAACATGAGAAAAGCTGAACATCAATACAGAGTAGGATTGATACATTGATCAGTTATTGATGAACTGCTCAATAACTGGACAGTAGAAGGTGATTAACAGCAGATTTACAGAATGTGAAGCAGGAGAAGCTAACACCGGCAGCAGAGTTGTGGTCGAACAAATTTACAGATAAAGAGGTTTTTTATATTTTTCTAGTTTTGGCTTCATTGCTGCTGTTGTTCTTTCAGCAAACTGTTTACTCCAGTTAATGGTTAATCGGTTATTAAATTAGTTGATGATTATTTCAATAATTGATTCGTCTAACTAATCATTGAGTTCTTCAAATAAAGTTAAAGTCAGTTTTAAATCTCCTGATTTTGATAAATGTTTGTTAGGAGCTGAAACAGCAGAAGCTTTCGTTATTGAACTGAATGAATCATGAAAATCTGATATTCTGTATTTGATCATCATAATATTTTATTTTACCAACCAGCTTGAAACTTGATCCAGAGTTTCTAATAACCTGCAGCTGATCTAAGCTCACATCTTAAACTCATCCAGGCTCCATTCATTTAATATTAGGTCAACATGCAGTTATTTTTTACATAAAGATTTGGTTGCATACATTATTTTGTATAATGGTGAATTACGTAAATAAAGACAATTAACCAGAGAATATAGAGACCCACAGGAAACTAAGCAAATCATTAATCTGAACAATTCAGGTTTAATAATCATATTTTTCTGAAGCTGTTATGGTTCTGGTTATTAACTCAGACAATATTAACATGGAAATGTGAGATGAGCCCAGAATGTAACTGGTTGGGAACCATTCCCTGCAGAAGAGGAGAATGGAAATGAATGACCATGTAAAGCAGCCAGCTAGACCCCCAGGGGGCGCCACATTCACTCTGTTCCTTATAGAAAGAAGAGGCAGCTCAGGAGAAAGCAGCACATGCTGTGAGGAACCATCCCAGCGCCAGCAGCCAGAACCAGAACCAGAACCAGAACCAGACACTCCCCTCCTCCCCTGTACTAACTTGGTCGCCTGGGTTTTGGTGGCGTGGGTGGGGGGGCTCTCCTGCTCTTTTCTGAGGGTGGGGTGCGTGTGGACTGGGGTACAATCTGGACCGCAGGGTCGGGAGGAGAGGCACTCTGCGAAACTGGAGGAGGGAACAATAGGCAGGATGAGGGCAGGAACCTCCAGACCTGTAGGTGGCAGCACCACCACACTGGAAGAACCGCAACAGTCACTGGAACCTTATATTAAAGGTCCAGTTCTGCCAAGCAAACAGTGAAATTAGTCACAGTGAAATATTTGGAGCTTCATGCAGCAGGAAGGTTCGCCGTCTCTGGATGGATTGTAAAGTCGTTGAGAGCGACAGCCCGGTCAGCAGACGAAGGAAGCTGATAAGACGCCAACAGCAACGGCCTTTAGTGGAGCACTGACTGCAGCTCCTGACCCGGTTCTGTTGGGATGTCGGACCAGGAGTGGTGTATTGTGATGTGATGCGTTCACTGACTCAGACTGCTTTCATCACTTCGTTATTGTCATTTTCAGAAGTTGTTTAGATTTACCGCCTGTCTTCTTCTGCTGCTGAATTCTGAAACGTCTGATAAAATACGACGCATTGGAAACGATCGCTTGACACATCTGGAAGAGAAAAAGATAAAACCTGGTCACTCTTTGGATTTGAGTCGCTTTGGCCGGCTGAGCGAAGATGTTCTGTCTTCTGGTCGTTTCAGACGAGGTCTAACAGATTCCAACAAGCCAAGAACAAGTCCAGGAAAAACGTCTAAATACAACCACAGCAGTCAGGACGAGTCGAACTCTGACTTCTAAACTACGAGGCAAACCTTTATCCAGACAGACAGCCGCAGGTCAGGACAGAAACCATTCCCATGTTTGAGTAAGATACAAAAAGTGTCCAGAAGAGACAAAGTGGGACGGAGACAGTCGGACAGACGGAGGAGGGCTTGTTCCCAAAACAGAGCCATGTTCTGCTCTGCAGTGGGTTTATGAACAGGGGATTCTGGAACAAACCTTCAGAGATGCTGACAGTGAAAGGACTTCTGGGAATCTGCTGCCCAGCGAAGGTCACGCAGACGGTGTGAGGGCCCTCCAGGACGGGGACATAGGTGCAGCGGAATACACTGTCACCTCTGTTCTCCAGCACAATCTCCACTGTGTCCCTCCGGCTGTTGGAGTCCACGATGATGACGCCTACATCCCCGGCTCCCGCCCCTGAGGGACGGAGACACAACAAGAGGACTTTTCACTGGACAAAGGATGTGGTTGTTCCAGTAGACGATGCTCTCACGTTCATACCAGGACGTCTGCTTGGGAAGCTACCTGCAGTGTAAATGTCGAAGTACGTGGGTTTGTTGGCCACGTTCCCCTTCGGCTGCAGTCCGGGCCCGCGGGCCTGGACCCTGGTGGCGTCGCCCATGGCCCTGGAGATGTTCACCAGGAAGGGGCTTCTGTCTATGTCCTGGCCGGCGAACAGCACCTTGACCTGGGAGGAGGAAACCTTTAGGCCGTTCATCTGCAGCAGCAAAGTTATAGAAACATCAGTAGGGAACCCTGAAGCTGGGGGGACACCAGGATAACTCAGCAGACCTGAAGTCCAGTTTGATCAGAGTTGTTCTGTGAATCTGATTATCGTTAATGCAGGAGCCAGTGGAGCGCACTGCTAACTAAATGCTAGCTATGCTAACCCTAAGGAGCAAATCATAAACAGCTCTGCTAACGCTAAAGTGCTACACCAATATGGTATGTATTACAAGCTACTGCTAAAGCAATAACTTCAACTATATTGATACCCATCATTTGTTAATGACAGAACATGCTACAACCGTCCTCTAGAGGGCGCTTTTGGGTAGCGCCCTCTACAGCGTCAGACATGTCATTACATAGCTACCTGCTTTGCACGTCAGGAAGTAATTCTCTGCCTAACCCGGACTGAAGACCTCTGGTCAACTACTTAATGGATTCTTAAAATGTGTCTGTACAGGGAACCTCGTTTTCTGCTGGGTCGCGTTCCGAAAAGAACCCGACAGGCGGAATCCGTGAAGAAGTTACCTTTATTTTTTACAATTATTATACAGCATGATTAAATAGTCTACACTGAAACCAAATAACAGAACCTGCTTTCAGGATGTGCATCAATCGGGCCTTAATGTCATTAAAGCTTCTCCTCCCATGTTTGGCGAGATTCTCGGCTGGTCTCGTCCAGCGAGCCTCCGGTCGCTTCGCTGCCTCTGGCCACAGTTTTTTCCAGCAGGTATTCAAAGTTTCAGTTCTCCTGAATGGTCAAACTGTATTAGTATATTTAAATACCGTAACGTTATTAGCACACAGGTGGAGAAGAAGCGCGGAGACTGTTTAACCAATCAGGACGCAGAACACAACGCACTGTGAAAAAAAAAACTGCACAAAAATCCACGAAGCAGCGAGACGTGAAAGGCGAACCGCGTTACAGCGAAGGTTCACTGTGATTTAAAATGTCATTTAGGACAAGTCAAGCTTGCTAAAAGTTTTCAAAGTTAGCGAAAGTCCTAAGCTAAAAATGAGCTCTGCTATGTAGGGATTTGGGTTTTTCTTGTGTTTATTTGAGTTTTCTCTGTGTGTTTATTTAGGTCCTGTCTCTCCCTGTCATTGCCTCCCAGGTGTGTCTTATTCTGTGATTACCTCCCTGTGTATTTAAGTCCACCTGTTGTCTTTGTCTCTTATCGGGTCCTCGTCTAACGTCGTCGTATCCTTGTGCTGTGCTCTTGGACTTTCAATTAAATGATCACTATTATGACTTCCTGGACTCCCCTGCGCCTTCCTCACCTCACCACAACACGTATCATGACATGCTATTAGTGGACTAGCTAATGCGTTTCCTAGGCCTGCCACGATAACAAATTTTGCTGAGCGATTAATTGTCTCAAAAATTATTGCGATAAACGATAATATTGTTTGAAGATCTTTTTACACAATTTAATGGAAAGGACATAATAACGCATGTGATTTCCTGCCATAGATACACTTTATGTTCCAAAGAACACTAAACACTGGAACTGATAAACTAAACAACCAAAAATAAAAATAACTGGATTCTCACAAAAAATGTACTTCAATAGAAACTAAACAACATAAAATCAAAGTGAAAATAAAAACTGCATTCAACCAAAAGAGTGCAGATTCTGAAGTCTGTCAATTATATTACCCTTCAGTAATCATTAGATTTAGATAGAGAAGATGATCACATCCAACTACCTGATGCAATAGTTCACACTACACTATTTTTTGCCTTGATTTTCCCCTTACAGCAGTCTGAGGACGTTGGCCGTTCTAAGATTGCCGCTTGCGATTTCGTAACTGATCATCCTATAATGTGTGTTACGGTGGATCGTCGTGGCTCCGATCTAAATCTGGGGTTTTCCTGGCCGAGAGCGAAAACACAGCCTGTTGAATGTGACAGGTAGCCAATCGGAAAGCGCGGATTCCCCTCCCTGCTTTCTGAGGGGGATCCAAACAGCTGACACGGCGGACATCGGAGACGATATGTGGAAACATTCATGTTTATTCATCATCTCCTGCAAAAAAGGAGTTGGAGCAAAATTGCTACCGCAGTTGATAAACCCGGTAAGGTTTCAGCTGTTCTTGGTTAACGTGACATAAATGGGTTATAAAGATATTCATTCAGTCAGGACTGACGACAGCCACATGCACTGCAGGTAGATTGTAGTAAAGCATTGATGAATGCCTGGTTTTAAAATGAGTTAACTGGATTTGTAGCCATTATTTTGTGCCCCTTGTTGGACACCACATGCACGATCGAACCGTTATACCTGGGATTTCTGTGGGCTAGTGGGTCTCTCAGGTTTTGAAAATGGGCCGACAGTTCTAAGATGGTGTAGTGAGATCTGGGCATTACAGGCTGAATTTACAGTTTATCAATTATGAAGTTTTAACATATTTACTTTCTTTGGCCCAAACTTCTAACCCCAAAGTAACTCTGGAACCTGAAGCCGTCGAAGAGCCCGCTGCCATAAATGAGGCATGTGATGATTTCATTATCAAAGCATCGTACGCTCTCTTCACCTTATGAAGACCCTCCACCTTGGGCAGGTACACCACAGCGTAGGTCCGGTTCTTGTCATTGTTGGGAATCACTCGGGCCTGAAAGAACCAGATACAGAATGAATCTCAGCTCCTTGACCGGACAGTGGCTGTGTGGCGCTCCAGACCTCCTCGGTGTGTCCCTCCGGATCCTCCACGTACACCAGGACTTCCCCCATGCCGGCCTCCACCGTCTCCACCAGGAACTCTGCTGGCTTCAGGACCGTGTTTCCTCGAGCCTCGATACCTGAAGCAACAGAACCATTTGAGGCCGTAGCACCGGCATGTTGCACCAATCCGCATCTCCCTCAGACTTATAGTGAAGGGCCAACATCTGGACACAGCAGGACTTTTCATTACAACCTTATAATTATGAGAGGCAGTTCATTTCTACAGAAATATTCAGATTTAATGGCTGCTGAAAGAACCACATACTCCTATTGATTATTCAAAGAGGACTGTATGTAAATATATGCACTCCGGTGAGATGGAGCTGAAGGTTCACCTGGAACTGATTCACCTGATGACAGAAGAAAGATTACATTTTCATTCCAACTTCAGTTTCTTCATATAAAAAGTGTCGTTTAGCTGAACGTGTCCATTTATTCATTCCTGTGCCTGGAGGCTCTGCTTCTGTCTGGGAGGTCAGGGCAGAACAGCACCACAGCACAAAACCTCCAGACTAAAATCCTCCACCATGAACAGGAAACCAGCCACAACCTGAAACGGATCAAATCGTTTCCCCTGGTTCTGGTCGGCGTTGCCTACCTGGACCGTAAGCTTTGGCCCTCTTGGGGTGCAGCGTCTTGGCCCTGAGCGGCGCGCCGGGCTTCAGCTTGGCCTTGGGGAACTGGGACAGGTAGGTCATGACGGAGTGCTCGTCCACATTGGGGTCAACGATCTCCTCTGGAGCGATCACCTGGACAGGCAAAACCACGAGAACACCACCAGGGTCTGAGAGGAGGACCAGTTTGACCACAACAACCAGAGCAACCAAATCAACCAACCAGTCTGACCAAATCAGCCAGTGTGACCAATACAACCAGTACAGCTAGGGACTCCAGCAGCTCCATGAACTGCAGGCGGTTTTGGCTTTAATCTGGGATTTAAACTGGATCAATGAATGACAGACTGGACTTTATGATGGGACATTTATCTGGACTGGTCTGGAACAACTGCAGGACTTCCTGCTTCTCAGCCAATCAGAAAGCGGCTTAACGTTACCTGTGGGACTCCCAACCAATCGTCGGCCTGCTGCATAGCCTCTCTAGCGTTTTCCACCGGCTGACTGGGATCCCAGCTCTCCCAGTCTGGACACAGACCTGGAGGCGGCAGAGGAAACGTTTCAGGTGAATCAGCTCAGTCCTAACCAGTCCCAACTGGTCCCAGTAGTGTTTGAACTGGTCCCAGCCCCTACCAGGAGCACAGTTGTCCACCAGCGCTCCCAGTGCCTTGCCGTCCCTCCAGTCCCGGTGGAAGTTGGTGATGGGCAGCTGGGGCACCTTGTTCTGGATCCAGCCCAGCAGCCGCTGCTTGGGCGTCAGCTTCCTGGCGTCCTCATCGTCCTCGTCCTCCCAGGTCGGCATGGAGATGGAGTAGTGCAGGATGAGCGTCCAGATCAGACCCAGGATCAGCTTCAGGTTCCCGTCCACGATGGCTTTGGAGTCTGGGGGACGGAAGGGATGTAGGAGGATATGGGTGGGACAGAGGAAACGGGGGGACAGGAAGACACGTCAGGCAACAGAAGGTCCAGTTTCCAAACCTTTCATCCTTCTTCTGTTATTTTTCCATCTATTTTTATTGAACGTCACAACAGCAACAAGAATCAAAGGCACTAAGGAAATTAAAGCAGTGAAACAGGAAACTAAAGCCGTTGAAGATCGTGGGTTTTTATGAAGTGGATGACGTGACAGCAGAGAATCGTTCCGGCTGCTGATCTTGGGGTTTTCCAGGAACATGAGAGACGAGTTAACGAGCTGCTGGTACGATTCTGATGTCAGGAAACCATCTGTGGGACGAGATCGCTCCTCTGACATCACTGACCCACTTCCTGCTGCGCATCAACCCGACTTCCAATTTTCTGTCACTAAGCAGAAAAGTCTGATCCAGCAGCGGCGGTGAAGTCATGGCTGGCCAGGAATGAGTCACGTTAATAGGAAACACACACAGAGAGGCATCTGGGGGAGGCCGTCTGCAGAGGGCACAGTGAGGTCATGACGAGGTCACAATGAGGACACGCTGTCAGACTCAGCGGGTTCTGCTGAGAACTGACAGCAGGAAACCAATTTCCAGTTGCTTCCCAGTGGTTCCAGAATACACCAGTCTGGTCTCTAGAAACCTGCAGTGACTTAAATGATCTGATGCCTCTGCTGCAGGAAACGGAGCAATGATCACTTATAAAGCAGACTGGAGACCAGTGGAAACCAGTAGAACCAGTGGAAACCAGTAGAACCAGTGGAAACCAGTAGAACCAGTGGAAACCAGTAGAACCAGTGGAAACCAGTAGAACCAGTGGAAACCAGTAGAACCAGTGGAAACCAGCAGAGACCAGTGGAAACCAGTAGAACCAGTGGAAACCAGTGGAACCAGTGGAAACCAGTAGAACCAGTGGAAACCAGTAGAACCAGTGGAAACCAGTAGAACCAGTGGAAACCAGTAG
>CAEGAE010008166.1:0-33379 GCA_903067095.1 Girardinus metallicus | reverse complement strand
CAAGCTCCCAGGCCTCTGGTAGAGGACCCGAGCTCAGAGGATGAAAGAGACCACCCGCAGAGGGTGAGAAGGGAATTTTATATATATATATATGTAAGTCAAGTATGAAATGTAGGAACTGATCTAAAGATAAGGATGAATTAAATTGCTTTGCAGGTATATCTACATTAATGATTAAATTGCCATATTTAAGTAATTCAGTTCAAAAAGTACAACCCTTATATCATAAAGATGTATTACACATACTCATATTTTGATAAATATGGGTCACGGTGAATTAAAGTTATGTTTCCCAGAACACCACAAAATTATTACACAAAACCAACCAAGAAATATAGAAATATTGTGCAATCATTGAGAATACTATAGACTTTATATTTGTTCAACAAACAGTTATTGTTATTAAATAGTAGTGATCACATTAATGAAGAGCTGGATGGAAAGAAAAAGTGCAGCAAAAAAGTTCTCAAGAAACAGGAATGGATACAGGCTTGAGTGGAGGATGGTGGAGAGGGACACAATCCAAGTTCTTCAATGTTATTACAGTCAGTGATGATTTGGGAGTCCTGTCATCTGCTGGTGTTGGTCCACTGTGTTTTATTAAGGCCAGAGTCAGCACAGCTGTCTACCAGGAAATTTCAGAGCACCTCAAGCTTCCTTCTGCTAAAATGTTTCTTGGAGATGTTAATTAGATTTTACCAACCCTGCCAAAAGTACTAAACCCTGATTTAAAGATCATGAAATCACTACTTGACTCGCCTGACCAAAACCTTTATAAAGAGGAAGATTAGAGACACCAAACCCAACAATGCAGATGAGCTGACGGTCGTTATTAAAGCAACATTGACAACATCAGCACCTCTGGTTGATCACCATGCTATGCTGCATTGATGCAGTAAGTTATGCATAAGGAGACTCTAACCAAGCAAATGTACATGGAGGAATTCTGGTTATCTGGGAAACAGAATTTTAGGTTTTTGCTATTGAACAGCCATAATCATCATGTAATAAAATAGGAGCTTGAAATACTGGATACTACTCTGTATGCCATAACTCTATTTGACTTTCTCTTCTTGAATCAATGAAATGAACATATTTTAAAGATAGTCATATTTTAGATGAACCTGTAAAGCAGAAACGTCAATATTTTCTGCAGTTACAACAAATAAATACATTAATCCTGTAGTATTTTTCTCTGTACTGCTTCAAAAAAAGATACTTCTCATTCGAAGTCAGAAGGCCTTCTTTATTAACTGGACTTGTAAAAACTGCCAGTGATCAGACGTTGCCACCATTTGAGGCCAGCAGACCTCAACAATGTTCCTCGTAGTGGTAATGAAATCTCCATTAAGGCCACATCGGGGCCGCTCACTCGACAACCGTCTCTTACTCCTGAAATCTAATGGCCATTAGACTTCAGCGCCGAACAGGCCCTGACAACTGCAGCTGCTCATGACAGTTTAATCAAATGCTGCAAGCAGCTTTGGGGTTTTCACAGTGTTCCTTGCATGTAACTGTGTTTACATCAAACGTTGATGAGTGTGTAAGTGCTGTACACTTGCATACTGACATTGAAACATTGCTGATACTTGTCTCATTAGAAAACTTCATACCATGAAATTGTCTTTTCATTTTCTTGTTGAATACGTATAAGCCTATCAATTGATTAATGAATACATAGATGCAATATGAACAATACTCAACTGTGAAATTCCCATCTGAATGAATTACCTTTTAACAGACACATTGCTAAAGCTTCAATTTCCAAGTCATAGTTGAAATATTCACTGTTTTCAGCATATTGCATTGCTTCAGTTTGGGCACTAACAATATGTAAACTGGTTTATACCTAAAATAATAATGCTGTTGAAGCATCAAAAATTCTAAGCTGTACATAAGTACATTTTTATAGGATGTACCATTCATATGTCATTATGTTTGGTGTCCGTTGCAGCTTTGGTTTTCCGCTACACTTAGTGTTGGCACTTTCCTGGAAAACGTTCAGTTTAGATGTTATCAGACTTTGCTGTGTCCCGCATAAAGAAAACATGCTAGATTCTAATTTGTGTTCTTTCTATGGTGTATTTTTTGCCACTCTTATAAAAAGAACACATTTGTAGAATGCAGTACCAACAGTTGTCATGCCAACAGATTCTTCTAGCTGAGCTGTGGATGTCTAAGGTTTATTTTTGCCCAGCTCGTCAGTTTAAGTGGGCATGTCTTGGTCCGTTTATGTGAAGGCGTTGTTGCATGATGAATTGAAATGTGCACAATGATAGGATCAGAGTCAGGGACATTGTTCAATAACTTGACCCTACTTTTTAAACTTCAGTTTTTGTGGTTCCCATGTAATAACATGTGAAAAATTATGTCAGTATAAAAGTAGAAAATGTCCATGTTTACTACACTTCTAGACCAGTTTTTTGTTGAATTTTAACACTAAAGCAGTTGTTTGAATTCAGAGCCGTGGACTTAAAGAATGGTGTAACTATGAGTGATGAGAGTTAATAGCCACAAACTGCTATAAGAATGTCAAGTTTTCCTTATACCTATAGGGAAGGCAGGGCATGTTTCTATTTTTTAAGGAATATTCATTGTTTGAGGAAGTGCAAATTATCAGTCACCATTGACGGGCTGCTGATATGGCTGATTTATTGTCTGAATTTGATGAACACTTAGTGTTAGACATGGTGAAGATGAACCAAGTGTGATAGGAAGAGAGGGTGGCTATAACAAAGTTCGGCCTGTTTCTAATCTTGCTGCATCATCTTGCCATTTTATTGAAGGGTATATGGGAAGACAATAAAGAAAAAAGGAAAGTGATTTACAATTTTGAAGACAGGGTTAGAGGTTAGCTCTGAGCTCTGTTATTGACTAAATCAAATTTTCTATTTGTCCTGGTGAAAAGAATGCCACATTTATTGAAAAGATACATTTCTATTAGATACCAAGGCACTAATCCAGAACCTTTATATTTTTTTTGTGAAAGCATCATTACATTTTTCAAACCTTCATTTATTAAAAGTAATCAGAACCACTTTGAAGAGAAAAGGGAAAAATGACTCGACAGGATCAAGAAATTGTTGAATGAGGTGACAAAAGAAGACAAGAGTAGCAGGTGTAGTTGATGAACCAGCCACAGGCCACAGCAGACTGTTGGAAACTTGTCCCAAGTGACGATATACATGGTCTGCTCTGGGCCATCCATCTGCTCTCCCAGAGTGAGGATGTTGTTTTGTATGTCTAGATTAGCGGTAGGATGGGCTCTACTGTGAGAGCCAAAGACGTGCAGCCTGATGTACAATGTGTCAGTGATTTATAGCTCACGATGTTCCTGTTGGCCAGGAACCTGAACAATGGCTGGTGCCAGTGACATTCATTCCCTATGCCTTTATGTATTAATACAAATTAATGGGATTTCCAGAAGTGAAGCATAAAGTGACGCAATAGAGAGTGCTGAAATGATAGAAAGAGTATTGAACTGTCCTTTGGTGGCCATTTTAATATCCACACTAAGATATGCTTTTATAGCAGTAGAATAACCATGCACTGGAACATGGTGTGGGAGGAGTTCAGTGAGGCCATCGAAAATGATTTTTGTATGGCTTCCAGCTGATTCTGGTCTCAGGGTATTGTTCACCAAATGGAGACAAAATGGAGCAGAAAAACGATAGGTGGACTGGTGCTATGTGTGCATGTATTGATGTTTAAGAATTTTAAAGTGGACCTATTATGCAAAATTTACTTTTTGCACCTTTGTGTACTTCCATCTGGGTTTTTAGTGTGTCTAGAAACAGTCCAACCACTAAAGAAACCATCCAGCTATTCTTTCATCAATAATTAAGTGTTTTATTGTCTCAGGACAAGGAGCCGTTTCAAAAACATGACGATTATTAAACTTCTTCTTAAAGAAGCTTAAAATATGCTGAATTAACCAGGTGAAATGTCATAATCTGAGAAAGAGTTTTGCAAAAAAAAAAAATTGTAACATGTTTTTATAGCGCATAGACTTAGTCTAACTTGTTCAAGGAAGCATAATAGATCTTCTTAATGTTGTACTTACTCATCAAGGTTGTTGTCCTTTCATCAAGATAAAATGGCTATTTTTTTGATAGAGATCATTTTGTTAAATCTTGTTAATTTTTATCATTTCAAATGTGTTACCATTCAGAACAAGGATTTCTGCTGGAATATGCTACACTGAGGAGAGAAACTCTTGTTTATGTCTGCTCTAAGCTCCATGTCTAAGTGCATAAAAATGTTTTGGGGACAGAGAATCCTGTCTCAACCAGATACAACACGTGTCAAAAATACAAATACATGCTCACATGCACTCTGCTTTGGGTGTGATAAAAAAGCCCAAACATGCAAATGGGAAAATGTTCTGGGTCTCTGTGCAGGATCACTCACTCACACTTACATAAACAAAGGCAGACCCCCACACACGTGCACCCAGGCAGCCGTGCACACTCACTGTCACGTGAATCTGCACGTGAGTTTGGAGACACTGGGGTAGAGAAATGCAAATGCTCATCTTTTCAAGTCAGCGGCATGGCATCCATTGGGAGATGAATGTGTGTGAGAGAAAGGGGGACATATTGAGGAAGAGAGCGAGATGCCGCTGATTCACTGTGTCCCCCCCTTCGCCTTAACGTTCATTGCTGTGAAAAAACACGCTTGTCAGGCAGCGAAAATACATCACACGGTCTCAGGAGGACGTAGCGTTGCCACGAAGTCTCATTTTATTTTCTTTATTCTTTTCACTTCTCTTTTGGTCTATTTCTTTTCACCCAGGATAACATGCCTTTCACGTGTTATTTTCGATGACGGCAATCCATACCCCTGGTTTCTTTGCTCTCAATTCTCACTTTACCCTGCCTTATCCCTCCAACTCCCATCGTGCTTTTCCTGGACTGTCAGGTTGCCAATCGTGTGAATGCAGGATTTCTATAAGCACATGCACGCTGGTGAAACACTCTGGCTGACCTGATTGCTAGAAGAAGACACGAGTCTGGGAGACGCGGAGAGATAAGTATAGTGACGAGACTGATTTTAGACATGCTAGAGTCTTTATTATTTTATTCTACTGAATAATAAAGTTATAATACATCAAAAATTAATTAGTAACCAATTTAGATGTTTTGATAATGGAAAGTAATTAACAATAAACAAAAATAAACAATGAGAAAATTTCAAAGTATTTTTAAAGAGAAGAGCCAGAGTTGCATTTCCTCTAGAATACTTTTCTATGAAACAAAATTTAGAAAGAAAGTTCAGTAGAAATGCTTGCTAACTCAAATTTGGCCAATAAAGCTGATTCTGATGCTTAAATAGCTGTTTACTGATTTCAACCAAGCTGTAGTTTGGGTTAAAGTATAAATCTATTTCTTTTTTGTCAACCATGCATCAAATAAATGTGCCTGGTTTTATTGTGCAGCGTATTCTACTGGATTTCAATGTGTTCCTCTTTTTATATCGTTATAAATACCTCTACAGAAGAGAACAATAACATAATATTTTCATATTTATGTTTATTGGAACAGAGATGCATTACCACAAGAGCAGAACCAATTAGCAGAGCTCCTTTAGGGATAAGTGACACGTCTATATATGTACAACTCTTAAAAAATGTTGTAGCTTAGCACTATAACATTCGCTCATGATGTTAAGTTTTAATATAGCAGCTTTATGAGAATCATTACAAGTACTTTGTTTTTATTCTGTACAATCACACTGCAGCTTGTTCGTTTCTTCATGTTGACTCATTTCCTGTCTCAAACCGTTCCACATTCATAATTTACAAGCAATAATTTGTGTGGCTCCCCGTACTCTATTTCTCCCCAAGCTAGACGTTGCATTTCTTAGTAAAAAGAACAGAGAGCGGTCCTAGGCCTGTGGCAAAAATTAAAAGAATGTGTTTAGTTTCAGGCCAAATTCATCAGAGACATATTTGTGCCACCAACCGATATATTTGAACCACCAAGATTAAATATTGTTCAGTCTCCAGGTGCTCACCTATTAACCTGCCAGTTTCCTCAAGATTTGTTCACTTTCTCAATCTAAAACCCACATGGCATTTTTGCTCCTCTTTTCCACTTCTGCAGGTGGTAGTAGTGGGGGGAAAAAGTAAGCTACTTTTCCCTTTTTCCTTACAGTAGTATCTAAAAAGTGTCACCTTCCTTTTTTTTCTAAGGACCATTGTTGTCCTATGCAGTTGAACTTCATTTTCATCTCCAGGCTGTTCTCCTCCAGGGATTTCTCCCATTGAGCTCAATTTCTCCAATTGAATTTCAACTGATTTGCATCGATTTCCGACTGTTTTAGAATTGTAATCTGCCTATGGCTGTATTTTGACAACAGCAGCAGCGGAAGTGAACTCCAAATGTTGAGCAATAAAAGTCGGAGCAAAGGAAATGTATAGCACATTTTATTTCTGGCCCTACTTCCCATGGGGCTGTTTACAGGGCACCCACTTTCCATAAAACTTCATCAAGCTGGTGCATAATGTGTTTTAAATGATTGGATTTTAATTTACCCAGTTTCTAAAGTTTTCTTGTTTCTCTCTGTACGAAGCAAAGCTTAGATGAAGGGGCTGGTTTTTACCAGGCTACAGATAGTCTGTCACGCCGCCCCATGTGATTAGGTGACATAGTTAAAAAAGGATCAATAGACAACTGAAGCAGCGTAGCCTCTTTGTTTTGAAATGTTTGATGAAATTATCTTGTCTGTACTTTCCTTTTTATCATGATCTAGTACAACTTTGACATTAAATCTTTAAAATCTCTTCTGCAAGTCATTACCTATTGACTGTATTCTTTCAAACAACACAAATGTCATTTGAAAAGGACAACCTTTACCATGTTGGTGTTTTTTCTCAATAAAGGTCATGGTCTTTGGAAAGTTGTGTCTTAAACCCCTCCATGCCACCTATGTCATGTATTCTCATCATATTTTTCCTGTTTGTTTCTGAATCATAATGTTAGTGAGAGTGTGTGCTTTGTGCCTGCGTGAATATCTGTGTGTGTTGCTCAGCTGAGCAGTCAGCCTACCTACTCACCTGTGGTGCCATACATCTCAGCTCCTTAATGTGATTTGACTGCATTCCTCCAGCTCCTGTAGCTGCCAACTGCCCTCAGTGTGATTCTGTTGTCTGGCACAAAGTAATGAAAACACATAAAGTTCTCATTACGTGCCAATGGCTGTGGAGTGCAGCGCTAGTAGACCTGTACGCACCCTCTGTCTCTTTCATAAACACACACACTGTAGAGAAGAGGAATATGTTCTCACATAATGTATACATTGACATGTACACAGCTGCAGACACTGATGCTCAAGCCTGCACCATGCAGCAGTTATATTACACAGCTGTCATCCAACTCTGATTGATGGTTCCCTCTCTCGTGGTTTTTATTATGAGCTCTTATTGGCTGGGTAATTTTTCTCTGGTCATGTTAGGATGTGTGGGTAAACTGATTTGGAGTAACACATGAGCAGCCTCACATTCATGCAGATTACAGCCCCTGTGTTCTTGCAGTGATATCTGCATTTTGGTACTCCTGTACATTTTGTTGCCATTTGTAGAAGATACATATGATCATATTGAATTAAAGTTTTATCCTTTTTACTGTTTCTACATCCTTTTAAGCCTTAGTAAATCTTGTTAACAGCATTTTAACTGCAGCCATCAAGAAAACCAAAACCAGCCCTGAGCTCACTGACGTCCACTGAAGTTAATTCTGCATGCCTGATTTTTTTTCCTTGAGCTACCAGTCTTTTTATCTTCACTTTGTTCAAGTGTGTCACTGTAGGTGCAGACCATCAATCTTCAACAGAAAATTAAAAAATTATAGAGACAATAATTCAGGAGCAGGTTCATTACATTTTTTCACTTGAACTTATTAAACTAATTTTCCCGCTGTGTGGCTTCTCTCAGTAATGTCTCCATTGGTTTCTGCAAAGGGTTCGAAGCAGCCCCAAAGGTCAGCTGTAGCTGAACTTTAATCAACTCGTAGACAAGACGAAGTGAGGGGAAAAATTGGATTTATTGAAAAGAAATAAAGAAAACTAGACTGGGAGAACCAGATGACATAATAGAAAAAAAGCTTAGAGAGAAAAGTGCTGCCAAAAATAAATTATTTAAATCAATATATTTTCTTTTTGCTTCAAGCAATCATCAAATGTATTTTATATACTTGTATAAATGCGTGTAATTTCTTCTTTTTGTTTTTAATAGGTATATTTATAGAGTGATATTGTTATTGAATGCACCTGTTAAACTTTTTTAAGTGGTGTAAAAAATGTTTTTACCAGATGGTTTATTGTTCTTTAGCAACAATAACCTTGCTCTGGTGTTTCTTACAACCTCAGGCCTTGTTCCCCTTCAGGTTTCTCAATCTCAGCTGCATTTGCAGAATGTGTGTTAGATTCAGCAGAACTTCACTGTGCTTTGATTTTTAACACTTTATCAAATGGACTTCATAGAAATTACATAGATTTATTTATGAATTACAAGATAATCAGATTTGTACGGTGGCCCTGAGGTGCAAAGCACTACAACATTAACGAAGCACAATTACAAATTACAAAGGCACTACAACATTAACAACATCTCCCAGTGGGAGACCTAAGAAATCGCTGATTGGACTACAGCTCCTTTTACTTTTGAACCAGAAGTTATTCTGACTTTAACGTGTTTTTTAAAAACATGAATGTGCTCCGTGATCCAAACCTCACCACTACTATTCGAGAATGTTTTGAGTCAGGACATACATATGAGGTGATTCTGGACATGCTCCTGACCAACCACGATGTGTCACTTAGTATGAGTTCACTAAAGACTCATTTGAAAGAAGGTTTGCATAGAAGAAGCAACTACTCTCCACTTCCTTAATGTTGTAGTGTCTTTATTAATGTTGTAGTGCCTTCGTTAATGTTGTAGTGTTTTCGTTAATGTTGTAGCGTCTTCGTTAATGTTGTAGTGCCTTTGTTAATGTTGTAGCATCTTCGTTAATGTTGTAGTGTTTTCGTTAATGTTGTAGCATCTTCGTTAATGTTGTAGTGCTTTCTTTAATGTTGTAGTGCTTTCGTTAATGTTGTAGTGCTTTCTTTAATGTTGTAGTGCTTTCGTTAATGTTGTAGTGCCTTTGTTAATGTTGTACTGTTTTTGTTAATGTTGTAGCATCTTCGTTAATGTTGTAGTGCCTTTGTTAATGTTGTACTGTTTTTGTTAATGTTGTAGCATCTTCGTTAATGTTGTAGTGCCTTTGTTAATGTTGTACTGTTTTTGTTAATGTTGTAGCATCTTCGTTAATGTTGTAGTGCTTTCTTTAATGTTGTAGTGCCTTCGTTAATGTTGTAGTGTCTTTATTAATGTTGTAGTGTTTTGCACCTCAGGGCCACCGTAGATTTGTACTAAAACCCTTTCCTTGCAGAAAACCATAAGACATTAACCTGGTAGTGGTTTGTGGAAATAGTGCTTTCTTTTCATTTGAGATAAACTTCCAAAGACAAAGAGATAATCCCCCCAAAGCATTCTGAGATGGAGCTTCCTGTTTTCTTCGCAGTTCTTTCAAGACCCATGTGCAATATGCATATTCTTAAAAAATTAGATTATATTTTTTGTTCTCAAATTATTTTTGATAATGCATTTTGAAATGGCCTGAAAAAGGGACTAATGTGAATCTTATACTAGTTTTTTTCAACTTGTTGTGACTGAGTCAATACTAATTTCTGTTTACAGTGGAGAAAACTTTAGCTATAGTAGCTTTTAGTGTTGTACTCAAACAACATTTTCGTTTGCATTTCAGCTCAAGAAAACATAAAATAGTATCTTATGCATTTGCGTAACGTATAAATAACTTTCTCTTCCTTTCTTTCTGTCAAGCATCATTTTGGGGAGATGAAATCTTCGCCACAAAGTTGACAAAAAAAAAACTTTGCAGGCCTTTAAGGCAGAATTACTTGTCCCTAATCTCCTTCCTCAGTATTTACACTCCTTGGTGTATTTATTCATTGTTCTATTCTTGTTTTTGCACCTCATATCACATTGAATGGGTGGTTGTTTTTCTGTTGATCCATTTTTCTAGTAAGTTAAAAAAATGTATGTCAAATTTTTTTGTGAGAGATGATAGTATGTAAATAGGAATCTATTTTTATGTATTATTTAATGGGTTATATAATCCTGATTTGTGTGGCTGCTGTCTTGGCCAGATTTCTGACGTCACTGGGACTTCCTTGTTAAAGAAAGACATGAAAAAATAATATATCAAAGTCAGCATAATTTTGTATGTGGGTGTTACATTCCTCATGTCAAACCACTCAGAGATACCACAGTCAGAAGAGTCTTACCTGGGCTAATCAGATAAAAAAAACCTAAGCTGTTGCTCAGTGGTCCATCTTTTTGGAAGAAAGTAAAATTTGCATTTCATTTGAAAAGATTCTGGAGGAAGAGTGGAGAGAACAGAATTACAGAACTCATGTTGCTTCAAGTCCAATGTGTAGTTTCCATATTCAGTCTTGATTGCGTGTGCTATGTCATCTGCTGGTGGTTCACTGAAACCCACAAGCATTCCAGCCATTTTACCTGCCAAATGTACCAAATGCCAAAGGTGCCAAAAACTGGTTCTGTGACCAAAAGACCATGACCAGAACCCAAAGAGAATCTACCCAACAATACTGATCAGCTAAATGTCACTATCAAAGCAACCTGTGCTTCCGCCTTCTCAGCAGAACCAGAGCCTGATTACCTTCATGTTGCACTGCATTGATGCAGTAATTCAAACAAAATGAGGCCCAACCAAGTATTGAATGCATGCAAATAAATATACTTTTCAGAAGTCAGACATTTCTATTTAAAATCTTTTTTTTTCATTGATCTCTTGGAATATCCAAATTTTTTGAGACAGCAATATGGAGCCATAATTTCAGTAAAAAATATCTAAATTACAGCCAATGAAAGCTTGAAATATTTCATGTGTAATGAATCTATGTAACATACAAGTTTCATTTTCTGAATAAGTGACATGTGGATATATTGACATTTTACATGATCATATATTTAGAGTTGTACTTGTATCATTGTAAAATCTAAAACTACCTGAACAACAGGACAGAAATACAGTCTAGTTTTTACCTTCTCTGCCAAATCTTTATTCCTGAGTGGATAGTTCAGCAACTGATGTGCTGCACGGCATTTTGTCGTTTCCTGTGTCCTACATGCACTGCGGGCCAACGACTGAGGTACTGAGCATGTTCCATTAAAAGAACGTTAAAGGGAAATGCTTCTCTGCCGAGCGTGAAGTGAAACATTACAAGGCTGATAAAACAGTTGTGCTGTGTTCGGTTCAGGACAGACATGAAGGCAGCAACACATTTTTTTACCCAGAGTAACTCTAAAAGAATTTTCATCTGATAAACTTTTAATCTTAAATCATTTTGAGGGATTTCACAAAAAAAGAAAACATTTTGGGAGGAGTGAGCTGTTGGTTTGCCACAGCTGGTCAAACCAGCGAAAATTTATTATTTATTGTCTCCCTATTTCACATAACAACTAAGAGAAAGTCTGAGAGGAATAAACATGAATTTGCTATGCTATTTAGATGATAGGCAGTATATATTTTTAAAATGAAAAAAAAAAAAAAAAAAACTTTCCCCCAGCATAAAAAAGGGAAGTTGTTTTTTTTTTTTTTCTAATCTCTTTCAAATTCATTTGCAGGTTAAAGTAACTTTATGTATACTTGGCATTTCATGTCATACTTGTGAGGATATAAAACTCCACCAACTGTCATATATCTCTTTGATCAAGCGTCTTTTCTCTGGGTGAAACCCCCCCCAGGGTTCTTTTAAGTCTTTCAGTGAAACTTTGCTGTTTTTCCCTCCATCTGTTGTTCTGTTGTCTTTGTCCTTTCAACATTCCCTGCTGCATGTTTTGTTTTCTGACTTAATCAACCAGTACTTTCACTGCAGGACTCTTACAGACAACATTCATTCGATTGGTGTAGTAATGTAATACTCAGCCCCTTTTTACCCATACTTCTTTCTGGCATCCCAGTTCTCTCTTTTCTTCTATTCTCGCTGTGTCCCTAGGGATGGCGCTGAATCCACTGGACATGTTAATTGTCCTTTATTCACATCCTCATTTTGACTGTCTTTTTGTCACTGTTCTATCTTTTTTCCATTTTTTCTTTCATCTTATGTTCATTTTCTCCTGCTGCATGCTGCTTCTCATTCCCTTTTCAACTTTTTTTCAGTTCCCCTATGATGTCTTTTTATCCTCCAGATACATCCACTCCTAATTCTTCTTCATCGTGTACTTAGCAGGCATTCTATCCCCGCTCTCTTTTTAGTTTCTTCTCTCCTTTCAGTGCCATTTTTTGTCATTATTTTTGGACATTTTTTTTCTGTCTCTGTCCCCACATAAACTGTATGTGGAGATGAAGAGCTTTTTTGTGTGTTTTGTGTATCTAAGCACAGCTGTCATCCCACACAAGCAGACCTCTGTTTCTGTGACAAAAAGGCCATTATCTCGAAGATGTTCATGGACTTGAAGGTAATTGTTACACAACTGACTTTCTGGCACATAGAGTGCTTTTACTGTGAAGAAACTCAAATATCTTTTTCTGTCGTTTCAGAAGCCCCACTTTCTGTGTGCAGGATCATTTTAAGCAAAGAAATAGTACTTTAAAGATTTCTTGAGGAAAATAACAAAGTTTTGTTAAAAAAAAAAAGTATAAGTAGAAAATATATAAATGTAATAAACTACACTGAGCAGCTATCTTTCTGTTTTCTTTATGCTGAATGATGTTCATATACGTTAATTGCACTTAAGTTAATTGTCATTGTTGAATCTTAAAATTTAAGAACGGTTTTCAATCCACCATGATTTTCCACTAATCAAGTATTCTTTACATAAAGCCAGTTTACAAATTATAATAAGTTTTTTATATGATCTTTACTGAGGCAATTATATGTAGATGAAGAATTGTACACGACTGTGGGACATTTAAAAATATTTTATGGATTATCTCAGCCATACACAGTGAATGAAGCTTTCTAAATATACATGTGATACACATACTGACACTCCAGTCTGTCTTATATATTTCTTGAATATGTTGGGCTGTTTTGGCTTTAAAATATTTCTGGTTTAGAAAACAAAATGTATAATCAAAGTTACGCAGAAAAATGTGTTTTTCCTCTTATGTGTGATCTCATTCTTTAAGGCCAAATATTAGCAAACATGACTTTGATACGCATTAAAATTTAGCAGCAAACTTCGCTTCTTAATGCCATTCAGCCTGAACAATTTGTAATTGTTAACAACCAAAAGGTTAATGTTGTGAAATGATTAAAATCAGCCCATGGTTTTGTCGTGTTGTCGGGGCTAATATACTGACGAATCATTGTGAAAAACAATAATTACTTTTGCAATCAAAACATCATAGGGTGCATCAGAGCACCAGTGCTGTCAAGTTACTGGAAAAAGGAAGTTTGGATGCAGATCTTGACAAGTCATTTACAACAGATGACTTCTGAATGGACCATGACAACATGAACAGTGATTATAAAAATTATGGGCCATTGTTAAGCTTGGTTAGACATTGTAATTAATTTCTCCTGCAACAACAAGTTGTGTCCAGCCTCCTGCTGACAATGCCTAATTGGTGATGTGCTGAGTCTGTTCTCACATCTGCTAACAAAGGATCTGACAACTCATGAACCTGATGCTAACAAATTCTTTGCACCCAGCTAATAGGCTCCTGCCTATTTGTCCAGTTTTTTCTTTGAGTCATAAGTGTTCAGTAAAAACAGAGGATGAAAAAAAGAAAATGATGAGTGGATAAATATTGATGAATGTAGCTTAAACAGACAGAAATGTCAATGCCTCATTCGGTGTCTTCCGGTACGTTTCTCTGTCAAGCGTTTCTCAGTCTTAACAGAATATCCTCGACTCTGTGGTGCCTTTTGCAATGCCTGATCCATCAAAGATTATATTTCTATCTGATAATGGTTTTTGTCTCCACTTGAGTTTGGACATCCATTCTTTATTCCACAAAGGACATATTTTAAAAGTAAGATAAATAGACAACGTTCATACCTGAGTTTTAGTTGTTAGGATGCCTGAAGGACTCATGCATTCTTATTTTAGGAACTTAAAAATTTTGATGTTATATTTCTTCTAACCCAGAAAAAAACCCATGGGGGATTATTGGTGCTGTTATTTTCAGGGATCTAAAAACGATGCTATCCCTATTGGCAGTTTTCTAAACTCAACTGTAAAATAATACATACATTATTTCTGTGTTTGGGTATCTGGCTAAAGGTAAACAAGGAGATCTCATATTTTCTAAGTTGTGGATATTATTTCTCTTCTTGCATTCACCTCCTTACTGTCTCATCAATAGCTCAATCATCACAGCCAAATGGATTTGTCAATATTTTCTAGGCATTGTAGTCTGTCTGTCAAAATCTTTGAAATAAGTTTGAAGAGGTCAATACTGCAGTATTTACACACAAACACCCGTCCTGCAAACCTCAGAGTACAAAGGCAGTTTTTCCAAGTACAGTTTCATGTTTTTGGCCTTTAAAAATTTAATCTGTCGGAGTTGAGGTTCAGCTGAAAGACTTAAAAAGACAAAGACGGTCTGAGTTGATAAGTAGGGCTCAGATCTTTAAGAAAGCTTGTCCACGTTTTTAATGTTTGAATCCATCACTTTACATTTAAATTTTAATTCATTCAAAACAAAGACATTTTGTTTTTGTTTTAATCCTACAAGAACAAAACCTATCTTTAAACATTACATTTCAAACGCTGAGGTCAATTAGTTGGACCTCAAGGTTTCTCATTTACTTTACTTCTGTCTCTCCTGAGAAGACGGTGTCTTTCTTGCCAGCTCTCCTGTCACTTTCAAACATCAGCTTACTTTAGAACCTCTGTTTAAAGAGTTAAAATGTGCTAATTTGTGGCCCCTTGGCTGCTCTTTTAGGAGTTATAAAGGCACTCAATTTATGATGAAACTACTCTGAAATTGAATTAATGTTACTGCAGGAGAAATATGATGATGTAGCTATTTTTACCTTCAAAGCATAGATTCTACTTTAAAAACGATATACTTAGTAAAACTATGATACACAGCATCTTGCAAAAGTATTCATACCTCTTGGCCCTTTTTTGTCTGCAACAACATACATTAATTCATTTCATGAGATTTTATGTTATAAAAAACAATGTGCATGTTGTGAAATTAAGAGAAAATCCTTCCAGAGTTTCAGAAAAGCAAAAACCTCAAAATTATGCCACACATTTGTATTTAATCCTCATTTCTCTCATACCCATAGATTTCTGTCTGAAGACAGAAATCATTGCATCAAGCTTTGAACATCTCACAGGCCTGTTCAATCTGTTGAAAGATTGCATTGAAGGGCAGCATCAACACACACAGATACAGAAAAGTGGTCAGAGTGAGATATTCTGTTAAAACAGGTTTTATGACAGCAAGCAGCATTTGACCTTACTAGTGCAAAAACGAAAAAACAAACTTTTCAGATTTAAAGGACTGATGAATATAGATGAAGGGCTTTTGACAAAAATGGATCTGCCTTAGATTAAAGATTGGAGCCTTTTGTGATTGCGATTATGCATGCATTCGCTCCGTTCAGCAGATGCAAGATATCAATCAATGGCATGCATCAGCACTTTTTAAGTTTAAAGGCCAGTGACCTGCCCTCTGTTTCTGCTTGTGTGTGCATGTCTTCTTAATGTCTCGGAGTGTTATGAACTGAAAAGAAATGCCGGATATGAACATCTGTTTGGCAAAGATAAATTGCTGTTCAACCATAAAAAACACGTATCGCTTTGTGTGTTCTATCACTTATTTTACAGTCATCGCTCCACTTCTTCCTGAAAACCGCGTGGACGCTTGTGTGTGTCTGGATTAATATCAGCCGCTGTCAGTCAGCCAGCAGGACTTTAAAAGGTGCTGATCAGCAGGACCACTGATGGGTTAAATACCCCACGACTCGATGCTTTGATCACACTGCTGACAAAGTAAGAGATGGCTGTGTGGGGTGGAGGCTGACAACGTGGGAGATGAAGGGGGAAGAGGCGATCAGAGGAAAAGATCCAAGCGGCTGTGTTTGAAGCATAGGGAAATGGGGCTAAAGTGAAGCACTGCGGGTAAAAGAAAAGATGTGAGGAGAGAGAGAGGGATAACACAGAAAAGATGCATTTTGATAAAAAACTGCAACAACAAACTGATAAAAAATGATTGTAGATGTTAACATTTTAGCCATTAACCTGTTTATCTTCCAGTCCATAAAACTATAACATACGATTCATAAAAACAACACATCTCTCTCCAAGACACTAAATCATTTGACATACTTCATCAAGAAAAGTTAAGCTTGATATTGTGGCTGTATGTCAAGTGTTTGACAACGGGCTCCATACATTAACATAAACCTTATACCAATTATTTGATTGGATTCATTATAAGTATTTTTCCAACTTAGCTCATCACTCCATGTAATTAACAAAATATAGTGATGTTGTGTATATTATCTTTACTTACATGGAGATTTCAATACATTTTTATTGCTTTAACATTTCAGAACAAAGTGGAAAAAAGCAATAAAACCAACAAGAAGCTCTATGTTTTGATAGATTTGGCTTGTGCACTTTACAAATGTTATGTTCTTCAGACAGACTTTTTAGGTCTTAGAAAAGATTATGTTCTGTGGAGCTGAATAATTCCCTCTTAGTTTGTAACTGTGTGACATTGTAAACCAATATTTGATGAGATAGAAACTTTTTCCTGGCTTTTGACAAGTTTTTAAAAGTACACATTTTGACTTCACTTAGGAGCTCAGATAGCTTCACAGAATCATCATATCTTACACTCTGTTTTCATGTTTATATTTCCCCTCAGCTTTATGTTACGACTTTTGCATCTAGCAAAAGTTTCCACCGTGAATCATTAAAGATTTATCTTATCTTCACAGAGAAAACGTCAGGCTGACAGGGAACAATGCAGACAAAGATATGCGGAAAATGGGACAAGACAAAAAAAAAAAAAAGTGAAAAGATGGTGCAAGCTGAGCAGCAGCCCAGCAGATAGACAGATAAAACAGCCCAGAGAACTGAACCATTGAAAAAAGAACATGCTTTCTCTCTGTTCCATTTGGCTCTGTCCTCTCCGGCCACAGTCTTCAAAGCCATGGCAGAAGGTGACACTTGCAGCTCTGCTCCCTAGCTGCTTTATAAAACCTCCTCGGGTCTATTTACCTTCTGCAGGGATTACATTCAGCACTCATCTTTCACTGCGGCTCATTTGGGAAAATCTCTTGTGTTTCTCTGGCTCAGCCACTGTATGCTTTAACATATGTGTATATGTAAGAATGGGGACAGACAGGCTGTGTCAAATGGAGACAATTTGTGTTTGTCAGAGTGTGTAATTCTATCAAGGGGAGGTTTCTTTTCTGTCTGTGAGGTTACTTTCATCCACAAGTGTCTTATTTGGCATAGAGATGATTTTCTGACTGACTGCGATGTTAGTAATTTCCCTGGCAGGCACATCTAAAAGAGCAGGGAGGGTGGTTGGTGTTTGTTGTGGAGATCAGAGCGTGTCAGTGGAAGACGTCATATGTCAAGAGGGATGATTTTCTTTTAAAACTCTGGATTGAGGCAAGTTATTATTTATTCAGCTTTGAAAGGTGAAAGGAAGATTCACAATATTTAGATTGTCTGGATATTGTGTCTGCATTTTAAATGAAAAGTACTCTCTCTTTCTTTTTTGAATGACCCTGTATTTGAATATGGTGAACAGGAACGACTTCATATATTTTTGTTTTTCAGAAGAACAGCAGAAATGATGCTCAAACATTTTTTTAGCTCAGAACCTTGTGCAGTGTGTCCCTCATCTGTTTCTAAATCACAAAAACGCATAAAGTTTTGTTCAATGTTTCTATGTAAACATTTCTACTTCTCTGACAAAACGGAACATTTTGTTAGAACAACATGCAAAGCTTCAAAATTCGATTTTGAAGCTATTTGCTCAGATTGAAAGGCCAAAATATTTAATGTGTGTAAAAGATTTTGCATTAATCACCATTGTTTGCTTAACACGAAGCGGCGCCATCAGATCTAACTTCCATGCTTTGAGGAACAGCTCCTGCTTGCTTAATGCTCAGCTTCACTGCTTGGAAAATATTTCCCTGGTTGAGAATAGATTTATCCTGATAGAGTGGAAAGTAACTTTTATGTCGTTAGACCAGGTATACACAACAAAATACACATAACATAAAGTCAAGAAAAACACATTGAATTTTGTAGTTGTGACATGACAATGTCAAAAGTATGAAACTTTTATAAGGAACTGTATGTGGAGACCAGGAAACTCAGACTTGACTCCCATGTTGTGTTTCACAGAACTTACATTTTTTATTTATAACTTCCTCAAATTCTCCTAAAATTTTAAAATATGTTTTAGGGCTATTATTACTCATTCTTCTGTCAAGTACCAACCGTAAACCAGGGGATACCTGAAGGGTAAGAACGGATTTGACAGGAAAGCCTGTTATTCTTGCTACTTTGTTGACAAAATCTGGGACTCCTTTGAGGCATCATGGCTGAGGCTCCTAAAGCTTAACGTCTCCTTGAAGATGAAAAACACTCACAGCTTCACCACAGTCGTCAAAAGCTCAGTGCTGAACATTCCTGTCCCTGCAGTGACCAACTCAAACAGAAACCTCCAGTAAGCATCGCAGCTTTTTTTCTTAAACATGGCAGAAATGCTTTGCATTGCTAATACTGTATAAAAGTGGCACAGATGTGCCTCTGGTATTGCCGATGGTAGCTGAAAACCAACAGTGCTGGTTCAACCCGTCGTCTTGCATGTGAAAGTAAGAAATTTTATTTCTGTGATGTGTGTTTAGGCCAAGACAGCTTTTAAATCTGAGTTGACTGAATTTCTCAATTCATTTTACAGCTATGTGTTGGATGGAAATCACTCCAAGTTAGGAAAAATCTAAACAGTGAATACATTTTCAGATAGTTTTTTTTTTGCCTGCAGGTTGTCCTGGAGGGTTGTTGGAAAAAATCATCCAGTAAATTCTGCCTCTTATCAAAGTAGCAAACACCTTTCGTTCCCAGTTCTTTGTTATAAAATTCTTTGGTATGAAAAACTCCTGCTTGATTCAAATTCATCTGAAACAGTGAGGAAACTCTGCGCCTTCACAGTGGATTCTACAAGTAAAATGATAAGAAAGTGAGTGTGACATGTGTCATCCTGCAAAATCTTATTCTTCAAGCCTGAAAACATAAAATAGTCTTTGGTTACTGAAACTAAATCCTTTCATTCAAGTCAGTAGTTATTGCAGTGCTTCTGTTGTTGTTGTTATCTGGAGAGAAACAGAAGGGCATCCTGAGTGAGTTCTAAACGTTTCGCTGTTGTAGTTGGGCTGACATTTTCACCCACATCGTCCTCTGATCTTAGATCCTGTGGGATTTGCCATCGTTACTATAGTTTGAAAAATGTATAGTCAAAAAGTCTCTTCAGACAATTCCTATACACTTTAAAGATGCCAGAGAAAGTGCAAGAGGGAAAACTGGGTTGACCAGTGCTGCCCATTCCCCACCTGTTGCTGCACACTGCCAGTCAGCTGAATGCAAGACTTGTTAATTTTTATTATATTTACAGGAAAAATCAAGAGTGGGATGAGTTGAAATTAATTAAGTGATTTGTCATTAATGGCTGCATGCTGGTGCAGTTGGCAGCATTGTTGCCATGCAGCAAGAAGGTCCAGGATTCTGTCTGGCTTCCTTAATTGGTCTCTATAAATTAGGCATGTGTGTCTTACCCAGTGACTATTAGAGACCAGCAGAGGTTCCCCTGCTACGGCAAACATTTATACGGATTGGATGGAAAAAGCAATATTTTTCATGTTTAATGTTTTTCACGTCAAATAACTTTTTATTGTTGAAGGGATAAATAGTCACACCTATAAGATTTGTCTTTCGATTGTTACAGCAATACGTGGCTTGAATTAGTCATGGCATTTTAGCAGAAGCTTGACTTCATGTTTTTACATGAAATGTATTTTTCACACCGCTCAGTCCGAAAGCTGCATAATAATATAAATCATTAAAAAACTAAAATCTTCTGAATTAAACTCTTGAGGAGGGCGAGCACATGATCCATTATGTGTCCTCTCACCTCATCTTGTTCCACATTTATTTTTTAAATGTTGTATAGTAATAATTACCTCAAAGTTTACTCTCAAAAACTGTTCCACTTTTTTTTTTTATCATCCAGCACTGTTTAATTATATAACGCCATCATTAAACGGTGCTGCTCTCATCTCACGCTGTGCTTCCTGCCACCAGCAAAACACACAAGGGAGTAAGAGAGCGCAGCTCATTCTGCACTGCATTCTGTTGCTCTGGCATTTACTTATTTAAATACTCGTTCAGACAGCTTATGTGTCTACAATCCAGTGAAGTTGATGGCATTATTTCTTCAATAAACTATTTTTTTTCAGTAATTAATTATTCGGATTAAACATGTTCATTCTAAATGTTGAGGTTTAGGGTATAATTATCACAGCCTACATTTCTTTTTGTATTTGTTTTGGGTGATACGTTCTGTAAAAAGCAACATTAGAAAAATATTGGATATTTTTACCTTCAAATTCTCTTGCTAATTCTGGCTAAATACTTTAGACAAATATCTGTTTCTTGCAAAAGATAGATTTGTTTCTACCTCTGCTGTTCATTGCAGCAAAGTCAATTCTGAATATAAGTGGTTTTACTAAATTTTATTTAGAGGTTAAAAAAACTGTAAATGGGACTGCTTAACAAACTGATGGCCTGCAGTGTTTACATATAAAATAATTTTTTAAAACTTTTATTCATCTTGAAATGTTTGCTCTGACATATTAGGTTTGTTTTCAGAAGTTTGAATCAAATCTCACAAAAGACACATTTAGTCATATTTTTTGTTTACGCTCAGTGGGATGTGGGGAGATGCATGTTCCCAGCTGCTTACGAAATCCATAACTTTCTACTGAACTCAGAAGGAAAACAGCAAGTTACTTTGAGACAGCTAAATGGACGCTGCAACAAAAGCTAAAAAGTCTTTTATGTTTTGTGATTTGTATTTCTCCTTTGGCAAAAGCAAACATCCACCACCCACTCTGTCAACTGAAACAGTTCAGTGAGGAAAAACTATTTTCTATATTTGTTTTACATACAGTGACACTCAGATATGTTTGCAAATACACTGCAACCCACCGCAGTTACTATTATAAAGTGCTAAAAAAACGCATAAAGATGGTGCTGCTGATGAATGACTTGTTCTCTTTCTTCAATTAAGCTGACTCACTGCCGGCAATGTTTTTGATTCCTTTTACTGTGTAAATATCTGTGTGTGTGCAAAGTGTAAAGCTGCCAAGGACAAGTTCCCTGTGGCGCCGTGCACACTACGCTCTCAGATTATTGTCCCTTTGTCATGAGTGACGCGGGGAGCAACAGAGAATGGGGAAAAGTGAGAACGCCTGACGGCACCAAAACACATTGAACGTTATAAGACACTTTCAAATCCAACTTTTAGTCATCTGTTCCTTCCTTTCTAAGCAATCCTGGATCCTTTTGTATCCCTTTCTCTTTGCTTTCTTCTCACATTTCCTTGATGATATTTTTTTTTTTTCCACCAAGTTTTTTCAAATGAATAAGGAAGGTCACTGTGGTATGGAGTTCTCTGTTTACTAAAATACACTTGTTTCTTTGTAGCGTTCTATGCAAGCCGGGGTAATTCTGCGCCTGTTCAGCTGCTGTCCTCTAGTTTTATCCGCACCAGACGCCGGTCACTGGTAAACAATGTTATGACAATGTCACAGAAGCAGCTGTATTTCTGGTTCATACATTATCATATTTTAGAGCCAGAAAACCTAAAAATCTTGAAAGAATGAAATGTAAATGACTTGTAGTTTGCTTTTCCATTTGTTTCCAAAGAGCATGTAATGTTATGATGCCCCTAAGTCAAAAATACACTTAAATATAAATGGGTTCGGTCCACAAAACAGTAGTGAGGTCAGAGGGGTGGTGCGGGGCGCATACTGTAGTTAAAATCATAATAAGTGATTTTAACTTAGTAAAATAAATAAATATATTTATAAAATGAATAACAATAAATAAATATAAGGGAATAATTTATTAATTAATACATTTTTATTATTAATCTTCAAAACAAAACAGACAAAAGAATGAAGTTCCAGTGAAACTCTAAAATCATTTACCTTAAACACGACAGAGACATTCCTACAGGTTTTCAACTCCGGAACAAAATAACAGAGGCTGAACACAGAAGTGCACAACGTGTAAAACTATGAAAAAAAAAAAAAAAAAGCCGTGCCATTCCAAAGGGCATCACTCTGATGTATAAACTTCTTGCTTAATGTTTGCAATATTATGTACAAATTGTAAAAAAATTAATAAATGAAGATAAATCAATTTTGTTTTTAAATTGTGATCCTGGTGGTTAATTTTTGTCAGGACATTTAAACAGTGAAGTGAGAAATTCTCACAGCAGAACACCAAATAGCTCGATCCCCTTATGGGTCGCATTAAGATGTAACTCCTTTCCAACGGCCATCAGTCACTGGCCACTGCAACACTGTAATTAGCCTGTCAAACATTATAATGGGCCTAATAGCAACCAACACAAGTGGTAGACTTTTATTACCTTTGATCAATGAGACATTGCATTTAAAGTACAGAAGGATAAGAGCAGATTTACAAATACCATTATTCAATTTATTGGTCACTAAGCCCAGACAATGCAGCTGCTGAGGGTAAAGTCAGCAGCTATAAAGGGCAGTCTGGGATTTGCCTCGACATTTAAACTTGTCATCAGCTTCATTATTTAATTTTGGTGAAATTCTGTACTTAAAGTCTCTCATGTGGGATTTTTCCCCTTCCACCAGATTTAGTTGAAGTTGCTCATCCTGTCAGCGACTTACAAGAAAAGAGAGAAAATCCTGCATCAAAGTGTTTCTCAGCAGCTTTCTTGGCAAACCTCTACTTTTTTTTGAAAACCTTGGTTGAATCAGCAGTATTTGATTCCTAATTTGTTTGGGAGAGTTGTACTTTCAGCATGGAGCTCAGCTAATATTAGCACAGTTTGGTTTTCTTGCAAAATGCCCAGATTTCTGGCTCCTCATCCTGCATGCATGCACATCTCAGAAACCAAAGGAATATGCTGACTGCCATGAAGCCAAGCGAGACTGAGACAGCACTGGACTGAAATTACAAAATAAACAAAAAAGTGATCATATTTTAAATGATGCTAGAAATTGGCACCAGTATAACACTTATCCTGTTATGAGTTAATAATTCATATCTTAGTTGAGATCTGTTTTGTTATTAGTGAGGAAATATGTAAGCATCTTCTGTGCAATCCATCACTGCCACAGCGGGATTTGATCTCCTTTCGCCTGGGGAATAACTGTGTGAGAAATATGAGCTGAGAGTGATAATGTGCTGGCGAATACAGATTGGAAACATTACCGCTAATAGTGCAGAGGCTACTTTTTGGAAGTCAATAATGACACCCTCATCCTTCACTGGCTCAGGTAACTTCCCTGGCTGTCATATCACCCATGCTAATGCAGAGCGAGAGCGGTGTGAGGCACAATCCACTGGAAAGTCCAGGTAAAGTCAGAGCCGTAAAATAAAGTTCATCACCATAAATTAAGGGGGAAAGATGATTTGGACTCAAGCAAAAACTTGGTTAACTGTTGGTTAGACCTTAGTCTTCTACTGAAG
Organism: Girardinus metallicus; assembly: GCA_903067095.1. Classification (NCBI taxonomy): domain Eukaryota; kingdom Metazoa; phylum Chordata; class Actinopteri; order Cyprinodontiformes; family Poeciliidae; genus Girardinus; species Girardinus metallicus. The sequence continues at coordinate 9,561 of CAEGAE010008166.1, read as the reverse complement.
GTCTCCATGCGCCTAATTGCAAAATATAGATTATTATAACATCATAGCTTCTTTTAGGCTCCAATTGTATTGGATCAGAGCCTTTGATGCACTTTGTAGCTACTTTTCTTCCGTTAACTGACTTCAAATCTTTACTGCTTCTGTTTGACTTAGTGACATGTCATGCATCATGTGAAATATAAACATCTGTCTTAGAGAAAAGCTGAAAATTCTGCATAAAGTCAGTTGTTCATCATTGTGTGAAAGCCAACAAATCTCTTTGAAACTTCCCTCAGTGTGCTTATATACTACTATTACCATCTATTCACTTTGAGATTTCATGACTGACCCTGACATTACTGACTAGTTTACTGTCCAAAAATAAGATTTGCTTTTTAAATACTTGTTTTCGTAACATTGTGAAGTGGAAAATTGTCATTTATTTTCCAGTTGTGTTTTTATTACAAATGCACTGTGTTGTGTTCACTAAAATAAAGTACATTACTAGCTATATGCTGTAAAGTCAATATTTTCATAAAAATATATTAAGCTGAAGAGGAAACAAAAGCATTATCTCTTGGCATCTTATCGACTTGAGTAAATGCCACAGCTCACCGTTGCTCATTTATAATACTTCTGACTCTCACATGGAACTAGTCACAAATAAAGTATCTCTGCCTGCTTTCTTTTTTCCGAGGATACAGGAAATCTAAACTGGGATGCTCATCAGCGCTCGCTGCAGGATTACAGTTGAGGTGTATCAAAATTATTAAACGAGTCACAGGCAGTCTTCAGCCATCCCTAATGAAATAATTTGCACCATTCACGTGTTGCCTCCAGATGAACAAATAAAACCCTTTTTTTTCTACTTCTGTGATTCAATTGAAGTCTACTTTGTGGAGAACCCCTTTCTGACTTCCTTTTCTCCCACCAGCAAAATTACAGGAAATTACTGACTATTAAGTGTTCAGCTACTTTCAGTGCAGATATTTAGGGCTTGTATTATGAAAATGTTACACTTTCCCAAAACGGTAAACTAGTTTCAGTGATTTTTAAATAAATATTCTAAATAGAAATGCTGATGTAGACTAAAAGAAATCTCGCCAAGTGGCCCCTTTTACAAATTTAATAGACATTTTTGCTTGTTCTTTTAGATGTCAGACAATTTATTAACTAGCTACATAATTTTTTTATTGCTTAACAAAAGTGAGAAAAAATTGCAACATAAGCTGAGCTGCATCTGCAATGGATTAAATAAAAGGTTCACACTCTACTTACAAGAAACCACGGCTGCTGTGTGTTACGTTTTTCCTAATATGTTTGTGAACAGCTTTTACCATTATACACATTACATTCTTTTGAAAGTTAAGCACAACAAAATTTTTTATAGGAGCCATATGGGCAATTGCCCAGGCACCATTAGAGGAGGAGTTGTGCCTTAAACAAGTTTTCTGCTTTTATGAATTTACCGTCAATGGGAAGTTGAGTAGGAAACCTTTTGCTGTGCAGAATCAGGAGATTGGGTTACATGCTCTGTGTAGGACTGAGCTGCATTTTATCTTGCCCAAGATTCTCTGGCAATTTTCGGTATTTGGAAATTGCCCAATCAGGCAATTTGGGCATTAAGATGCCATACAGGTTCTCTCCAGAGTCACTGTAATGAAAATCAGACAATAACTAATGTAGCATTATACTAGGCTCCAGCCTTTGACTGTTTGTGCAAATTGCAGGTTACGCTTGACAATTAAAGAAGTAAACCAATGTAATAATAAACTAAGCTCAGTAAACAGATTTAATTATATTACTAAAATATGTATACCACTTCTTTCATGGGTGTTGCATAACCCTCATTGAATCCCAATGTTTTATGTTTTTAAAATTATTTCTGGTTCAGAAGGATGAGCCACTGACATTGATTTAATGTATTTCTGACATGATGCACAGCTGCACACATCACTGCAGAGGATCTTTCCTTAGGCTGTTTCCTGGCAACCAGTGCTGTGGCTGATATCTCTGTAATAACGATGCTGAAGAGGTCTTTAGTGTTTTAGCCATTAGGGTCACTTTGACACTGCAGACAATTGTGTCAGATATCAGATGTCATAGCCTTGTCTAGAACTAAGGAAACTCAGATCTCAGACAGAAAGAGTGTCCCAGGACATGGTACAATATGGTTCTTGTGCAATTTTGTGCATGTCAATTCTTTGTCATCTTTAAATTTAACTCCACAAAATCTCCTGTTCCATTTTAACATAGCATATTTACTTGTTTTGCACTCGCATCAAGATTTGACCTGCTGCTCAACCGATGCTCTATATTCAATGATTTTAATGTCCGGTCATCATATTTATCAATAAATGTTAAGGAAGTAATTCCTTCTTCTATTTGAGTCGAGTTTGCAAGAATCTTAGTGTGTGAGTTGGGAGCAACAGATAATCTGTCTAAATATTTATCTATTTGCCAATTTCTTTTTCTAGAAATATAAAAGTTTGTATACATGCATTTATGTTATTTCTCATATATACTCAGCTGATTGTTAGATACCAACATGCCAGATTCATGTCTGAGTTGTTTTCCCTCAGTGGATATCTCGTTTCATTAGAAAGCTCTATCACACAAATGCTGGGTTTCTTTGTTTTAAGGAAACAGAATAATAAAAACTGTTGACCAATAAAATAACAGTCAAGTTATTTTGTAAATAATGTATTTACATATTAGGTATTAATGTTTTTTTATGTTTCCCAACAGAACCTAAATTTTATCATTAGCATGCATAGCTAAGTAATAAAAATAGATTTAGTAACCAATGAGAATATTTTTTTTAATCATATCCTCATATAATCCTAAATTGTCCTAAAAAAATAATATTGAGACAAAAAAATCAATTCAATTGAAAACTTTTCTATTTAAGAAATTATTTTTAATATTTTGACCTTTGCCTCCAACCATTTTGTAAATGATTGCTTCCTTTCAAGCAAAAGATTTCAAGTGAACCAAGTTATATGTACTTCAAATTTCTATATTGATCTTAATTTCCACCAATATTTTCAATGCATAGCAACAAAATATGTCAAAATATTCCAAAAACAACAACTAAATAAACACATACCTCGTTCAGATGTTTTATCAGTGTGTCAAAACTGTGGAATTAAGTAGAAATGTCCTTTGTTTTTGCTTTCATGCAGTGCAGAAACGTCCTAAATGAATTCATATTCACAGATTGTTTTTATCATTTACACTCCTTACTTTAGATAGACATTTTAATTCACTTTCTCCTCCTTGTTTGTTCATTTATTAATTTGCTTTTTATATTTCCCCCTTGCAGATAAATGTTACTTTTATAAGCTGGAACAACTGATCTTTCCCATTATAGCGATGTCACATCTCATTCTTATGATCGGCTGATGCCCTTTGTTGTCGAGGTGACCAGAATGCTGAGATGATGATAAAAAGGATGAATGACCTACCAACCACTTTGTATAATCCAGAACACGTTCATACATTTTCAGAATACTCTTCAGGATGTTTCTTTTTTAAAAAACACTCATGTTTTGGTTTACTTTTGATTTGATTTTCTTATAAAACATGTTCGTTTGTTACTCTGTCACATCGTATATATTAGAAAACACAATGTGATAAGACTAATTTGATGTAATAGCTGTACTTTTTGAAAATAACATGCTTTGGTATTGAACAGTTTTTATTAAGCCTATTTCTCTGTTAGGTTGTTCAGTTAACTGGACTCTCCTACTTCCTCTGCCACTGGTAACACTTCTCAGCTTTTTAAATCTGCTTTCAATCATTGCAGAACCATTAGATTCTCTCTCTTAGTTGCTGGTTTTCCACTTTCTTTTCTGTTTGTGGCAGGTTTTGGATTTTGTTATGCCTTAAATACTTTTTTTGGAACTCTGCTTATTCTTACTGCTTTTGGATCTAGCAACAAAAAATGACACCCACAGCAAATCTGTGAAGTTCAAATCTTCCTTATCGCCTTACCACCTTAACAAAGCCACTGCCTCCATATCACACTGCAAATTCTCATTCTTTGAGAAGCTATTTTTCTATAAACTTTATTAGCTGTAAGCCACTCTAATCAAAATGAACTAAAATAAGCATTAAATTGATAACTGAACAAAATGTATACGTTTCACTTTAAACTAAATTACTTTTCAGTAATATAAGGTAAGTAAACTTTCTTTTCAGAAGGTTTATTACTTAAATAATTATCACCCCTATTGTGTTAGCTTACTCCTCTTCCTTATTGCTTCATTTATTATCATTTCTCTTTATCCTTTGCCACTTGCCCCATACTATATATAGGATAAAAACCATCAGCTTCTTCCATAGAAACCCATTTATTGGTCAATCCTTCATTATTTTCTACTTGCTTTTCTAAAGTGTCAGAAATGCAGGCGAACTTCGCCCGAGGCATTTGTCATATGCCCCAACTGCATCAAGTAGATAGCTTTAAAGTCATTTTAGTATTTTTTTTATTTGATTTATTCTAAACAAGTAAAGTGTCAGAGATGCCCTTCTGGAAGATTGTCCTTGGATTGAGAGGTAAAATACTTGAACTTAAAAACAAGGACACACTCTATAGCAGTTACAAAATGCAAGGGGGTGAAAATCCGTTTAAGTTCAGGCAGTAAAAATAAAATAGAGCGGACCTTTTGATAACACCAGATGTGCTCTAAAATAACAGAAAAAAAATACTACAACAGGCCGTGGACACTGTGGAGCCGGGATCCCAGAGAAGCTTCATTAAAAGCTTAAAAGTGATTATTGCTCAAAATCAAAAATCTCATAAGACTACAGTGTTGAAAAAATTATACCCTTAACAAAGATTAAATACTACTGCAACTGATGTGTTGTTTAGTTTTGATGTTTTCGTTAATCAAAACTTTATTCAAAAATATCTGATGTTAAACAATCAATATTTTAATTTTCCAAATATAACAAATCTGAACATAATTGAACAAATGGAAACCAGATCCACTGCAAAAGCCCCGTTCCTCTGCAGAGATGGAGGATAATGGTTTGATGAAAAGGTGAGGGTATAAAAAGAGACTCTGTGAAATCCTGGTGCTGTTGATGATGTGCCTAATATGGTCTTTCATGTCTGTCCTCCAGAGATAGAAACTTGAGTTTGAGTCTTGAATTTCACTTGGACTCCAGGTCTGAGACTCAAATCTTATGAGCAGTTTTTATCTAAAGAGGGACAGGAAGCTGGTATGAAAGCTACAGCCTGCAGCTGCTGCTGTATTGTGAAAGGATGAGTGTGAATTTTGGCCAGTGATGTTGGAAGAATATGCACTGCTAATGGCTTATAGCAATCTGTTCATGTTAGATGCAGCGTCACAATAATGGCCACATGAATTTCTCCCCAAATAACAATTTGGATCTTTAGGGAAACTAGATGAAAATAACTTACCTCAGATATTATCTCACCATTAAGCTAGCTGCGACAATCAACTGAAAACATTACAATAAAAGCAATTTTTGTTCCATTCACTCAGAAATTTAACAGTCTCTTTTTACCTACTACACTTTGTCTTGTGTATTATGTTGTAATTATTACATTATACTTGAACATTTACAGCCTCTTCCTGGTGCTTTTGTGACAAACAGATATCTCACTTGTGATATTATATATATAAAAAAGCATCACTTCACCAGCAGTTTCCTTTTTCTTAAATTTCTCTGTCCTCTGAATAACTTGTTTCCATGGTTTTGTGGTGTTGGCAATGATCCAAGGACTACAGACCAGGCTTTGCTCTGTGCTGTGGATGGGTTGTTACTTTTTTTCTGCCAGAGGTCATGGTGCTCTGTCTCCTTTATACAGATGTTTCAGGTGGGTGTTCAACTGGGGTACACTGCAACTCATGCTGCAGAGCCTTACAAGCTCTGAAAAGAAAAACTAAAAAAACGATAGTGGAATATGGGTCGCATAAGTAATACATTTTTAATACACTAAACATTTTGCTTCCATGCCCCACTATCATGGTTCCATAGAGGAAAAGAATTGCTGCCTACTTTCTTTATGCCAAACTGCTGTCTGTGTAGATTCATTCATCTTGCTTTCATAAACATTTCCTCAAATGAATGACAAACAACGTTGTCTTACTCTCAGCTGTTTTCCATATCTGCATGGGTTGAATGTCAATTCATTGAAGTCATGCTCAACAGATTGAAGGTTAAAACTCACTGTAAATCATATTAGAATCAGGCTGAATTGAAACAAATGAATGGTTCTGTTATACAGTCTCATTTGATCAGTTTATGAGATGGGTTAGGAAAGAATATGGAAAATTAAGAAGACCTTTATGTTAACATTGTTTACATCACAGCTTCACCTCTTGTAAAGTAATTGAGAATATATCTGGTATGGTATTCATAACTTCCAATGTCTTTACTGTATTAGAGTATACTATATCTGTGTGTGTGTGTGTGTGTGTGTGTGTGTGTGTGTCTCTCTCTCCATGTTTGAGTCTGTCTCATTAGGCTGTGTTTCAGTGACACTGTTGTGGAAGAGGTCACCTATTAATCCTCTAGGGATTGCGCAGAGCTACAAAGAGAACAGATGACACAGCACACAGGTCCCTGTTTTCTGTAGAGAGTTGATAATTAGGGTTACTATTAGTGTTAAACAGCCAAACGCTGCAGCATTATGGGAAATGTGGAGTGATACATGTGGAAACAAAAGGAAAGAATCCAAGTATGTTGTGACCTAACTCAACAAAGACAGGTTGTTTAACTCTAAAGCCATAAATTAGCTTGACACAACGACTGTCTTGATTCTAACAAGTCATCAACAAGTCAGCTTGTCACTGACTCATGACATCAGTGACAATTTTGCACACTTATTATAAACATCAACCATTTTAGACCTTTTTATGCTGATTATACATGTACATTTGAGCCTGTGTGTAGCTAATTTTCCATGTATATAAACAAAATCTAACTTGTGCATTCAATTTTACTTATTAAAACTCAAAACTGTAGTTGTCTAAACATTTCATTGTAAAGAGAACAGTTCAAAGTGTAGGAATAAATACATAAATGTATTTATTGCACCATGTTGCGCAATAAAATAAACATACATATATTGTTTAGCTTCTTGCATTTCAAGCACATATCCACAACACTTTTCTTTGTAGACCTGGAAAAGCTCATTTAAATTGTTTTGTTTTCTTGCCACGGACCCGACTTTTAAATGTAGTCAAAAATGTTAGGATCCTTTACACATGTATTCCAACACCAACTGTGGGAAAACCCAAATCTGAGTTTCAACCACCTGGCTTAATTTGTCACCCTCAGGGGGAAATAGATTCATTTGAATCATCAAGAATGGTACAAAAACAATTAGGGTGCAAGCACATTTGACGGCTCCAATAAGTCAGTGATCCCAAAGACACATTAGTGCTGATTTTGGAATGGTTAGAGCAGACTAACACTAAGCTTCTGGTTTCCCTCACATCAACCCTTCTAAAAAGAAAAAAGGACATGGACTGCATTTACATCTGCAGGGTGGGAAACCAAATGATTTACCAGAATATTAACACCTATCAAAATTCATGCGAATCAGGTTTGTGTACACCATGCAGATGATCTTAAATTCCAGGATTTGGACATTTACTTTGTTTTTAAATAGTTGGCAAAGTTTTTCCTCCTTTCGTGTGGCTTACACCCCTTAGAATCTAACTGGGAAAATAAAGCTGCAACTTTTTGGTGGTTGTTCACAACCTTGAACTAAAACTTTGTCAAAGCACCCTTTTCAGTGCCGCCATACAGTTATCTTCGGTACACATCAAAGAGCAAAAATATTTGATCTGGAATAAAGGAATAAACCAGAGATAAAGTTCAGCTGTCCTTGTAGAATTGTCTTGACATTTGTTCCTCTGTGTGTTTTAGTTAAAGCAAGAAAAGGGACTGAAATCTCTTCGAAAATAAAAACACAAAAAGAAACAATAGTGACATTGCAATGGCTGCTTCTCTGAAAGCAATAAACTCTCAAGATGGAAAACAATGAAGGAGCTCCACCAATTTCCAATAAGTACTGGTTGTATGTCCAGGTGAACACAGTCTTCTGCATTTTCTATATTTTTGGACTAAAAAGTAGGACTCGCAAGACAGAAGCCTTTCTGTCAAACAAAACCTAGAAGAATGTGTTATGACTTACAAACCAGTCAGGAGTTTGTAGATTCTCCATCATATTAGTGGTATTAACTACACAGCCTTGGGTTTACAACAGAAAATACTCTGTACATCTTCATAAAGAACACCGAGCTCATTCTAAAACATTGTGGTGGCAGCATAATGCTTTGTAGTTTTTTTTTTTTTTTTCAGTTTTGGAATGTCTTAATAGACTCCAGAACTAAATTTGACCTTGGGGTCGCCTGGTGTGTGATGTGGGAAAGAGAATCCTGAAAAGAGATGAATTTAAAAAGAGATTTCAAATTCAGGACAGAGGATGCCGACTGAACTCTACAAAAAAAAAAAAAGGAGAATGCAGAAATTTAACTGAAAGGAATATCAACAAAATATCCATATTATTATGCACGCTTATGCAACCAGCCTATTGCTGTTTATTAATGTTTCTATTTTATATAAGTGCATCTTTAAAAGTCCAGATTTTCAGTCCCGCTGTGAGTGAGCGTCAAAAGGCCACTGGGGATGCTGACAGGTCATTTAGATTTATGCATTTCTCATCATTCTTTGTTTCAGTGCTTTTTTATGAACAGTCACTGGTTCATGTTGGTTACACCAGGTTTTAATTAGCACATCCAATCAGGAATCAGCGTCACTGTTTGGCTTAACTGTCTCCTCACAAAACAAAATGCCACAAAACTCACTCGGTTGTAAAATTCAGATGTTCTTGTGATTTGCTAATGAGTGTGAGTACAAATGCAAATTGCTTATTCACAGAACTTGATCTGGGATGCTAGATACCCGCTGCCACCAGCAAGATTCATGTGGATTTACTAATTGGTAGGCTTACTCAGTGTTACATGATGCACATAATATTGCATCTCCATGATGAGTCATCTGACATTCTTGTCTCTGCTCACACCATCAGTCAGAGTCATTAACATCACAACAGAGAATAAACCAAAGTATACATAACTAAACTGGTCAAACTTTTAACGGTTTAAACCTGGCTCAAGAAGTAACACAAAAAAGTTTCATGCAGTGTATTCATTTTATTCTAAACTTTTACAGTCTTCATTAACAAATTGATATTGTGAGAAACAAAAATGAAGAACTGAAGACATACCACTTTGAAGGATGAAAACATAATATGAGACAAATATTTGGTATCTAAATTCTCTCTGCAAGTATCTATTAGGGCATCCATCCATCCATCCATCTTCATTACACCCTTGTCCCTTAGTGGGGTCGGGAGGGTTGCTGGTGCCTATCTCCAGAGGCGGGGTCACCCTGGACAGGTCACCAGTCTGTCACAGGGCAACACAGAGACAAACAGGACGAACAACCATACACACATACTCACACCTAGGGACAATTTGGAGAGGCCAATCAACCTGACAGTCATGTTTTTGGACTGTGGGAGGAAGCCGGAGT